>APFE031508342.1:83737-151861 GCA_000404065.3 Pinus taeda | reverse complement strand
TTTTCTTCCAGGGACCACGTTTCATAAATTTTCAGACTGGATCCATGAATATCATCAATCAAACATCAAGTGTATCTGCATCAATCAATCTCCTTTGTACAAACCAAAATAGAATCAACCAAACACTTCTCAGAATGTTGTAACCAAAAAACAATAATAGTAACAGGACACCAATTCTGAACCCAGAACACTACATCAATAAACAGAAGCAGCTAGAGCATATTTCATGAGACGTACGCTACTTCAAGATGAGAAACCTGTGTACATATGCATCTGTCTCAAGGCCAACCAGCGTATACGCTGTCTCCTCTCGCTGAACTTGCGTGTATACACGCCTCAAATGTGCCGAACCTGCGTATAGATCTATAAAAGATAATTTACCACTTTTCACCTAATCAGACATCAATTATACCTAGATTATCAGATTTATAGATCTAATCATGTGCCAATTATGACAGATCAAGAATCACACAATGATAAGCCTTAACATCTTGATCCATCAATAGAACTTATCCATCTTTTAGCGCTCAGGTTACTCCTTGGTTTAGGTCCAGCAATGCAACATAAACCAATCACTAGTTTTCCAGATCTTGCTCCTCTTAAGATATTCAACACTTTAGTCGATGCCCTTGCCAAATGATCTCCTTCCCTTTTTATAGTCTTAGGCCTTACTCAAACCATGGTCCAAAACCATTGAGACCCAATACTTGGGTTCAACACTTTGGATGCAATACCAAGGACCAAAACCATAGGTTCAAATATGTCAAACTAAATACCATGGACCAAACATAAATTTTCCCACATGTACGTGCTTTTCTTTGCATGAAAGTGCATGCATACATATATGCACCTTTTGATCAGTGATTCCACGTGTATACGTGACTTTGATGAGAGGAACCTGCGTATACCTTATTTTCTTCCATTCTGAGTGCCTGAGCTGTGATCTGCCATTTGAGTGAGTTGCCATCAAGGAAAACACCTATTCTATAGTGCCAAACTTGTGTCATAATGCCAACAGACCATGTGCAAAGCCCTGACTGCGAGAGCACTTTCTAAGCTCAAGTATGAAGTAAGGGCTGTAATCCCTAGAAAGCATGTGAAGCCTATTTTGTGAATAGCAGCATCCATAGCTACGATAGTTTGCAAAGCATGGAACGAAGGAATCACACAGCCACGAGAAACAAAACACATAAGACTTGAGGAAGAAATCTAAGGGGGAAACCTTAGACTTTGTGAACTTGAAGAAGACTGGGTATGGCTAAGGGAGAAAAGCATTTTGATGGATGCAGAGGTCAAGAAGCTAGAAGACAAAATAAAGGAATCATTTCTTGTTAAAAAACTAGGAATGGTAAGGAAATATGTGTATGATCATGCTAACAAATTGGAGCACCCCAACATCCAGCGCCTAGAAACAAAGCTACGTGAACTCTAGCAGCAATACGATAGCATTAGAGGAACTGTGAAAATGGTAATCCTCACTCATTAGCTTGCAAGGATGCAGCAAGCCAAGGCATTAAAGGAGAAGGTGGACGCGGTTTGCCATAAGGAAGCAGTTCTCAAAGTGCGCATTCAACCATGGATTGACGAGGCCTGCACAATCACAGTGAATATTGAAGGGAAGGTCATGCACATTTAGGGGATGCATGTGTATATGTAGGGCAGCATGCCAGACACAGAGGTCTCAGAACAAAGGATGCAACAGATTCAGCAAGTAGCGGTGTAGCGTGCTGCTGACATCAGCACCGTTTGAGAACAGTTGGAGGGACTCTGCACCAAGATCGTCATGCCGACAGAGTGACTTGAGGGCGAGTCACGATGTTTGTGTTGGGGGCCTGTTGGGCATGGAATCCTCCCACAACATGTTTTGGGGCTCAAATCCCAAGTTTTGAGTGATATTATTGTAAAGCTTTGCGAATTACGAGTGTGAAATGCATGTTAGAGTCATAGGGTTGTCTGCCCTAAGTTTGAATATAATGTTGGGATTGCATAAATAGAGTGAGGCTCTAATTTGTAAAGAGATAATAATATAATCTAATAGATAGAATGAGATAACGAAGCATATAAAAAGAATCTAAGTGTTTCTTGGGTTGTAGGAGTAGGAAGAGGCTCCGCAATTGAGTGCATAGAGGCCTAGTAGAGTCGGCAGCTGAGTGCGCTGACCCCTGCAGTTGAGTGTGCAAGGTAGAGTTGAGTATGTAACCAGAGAAGAAATTAATAAAGAAAGGTTTTGTTACCAATTCTGTGCATCTATTTTGAGTTATATCATTTGAAATTATACTGTGTATTTACTGCGCACACTTGTATGAATTGTGAATATTGTTAGGTATAACTGAAGGCATACAAATAAGCTAAGTTAATCAACTAATATTGGATGATTAGTAAGGACTCGGGTAATAACATTGTTTGGCCCATGAGTAAGGTTGCACGAAGGCAGTATCTTAGGTTATGAGGTACAGGGAAGTGTGCATAGCAACATGCGTGCCGGGTTGAACCGCAGACCACTTGAACTCCTCAGACATCCCCAGGGTGCGAAACCTGGTTCTAGCACCCTCCCATACTACTTCGGGTGAGACCTTAGTCCTCACTCCACATACTATTATTGAAAGGGCTAGTAGTATCGGGATTTGTTTGGCTAAATCATCTCCGAACCTGGGTCAGGCCCCAACAAGCCAACACCCTCTTTCTATGGGAATCTTCGATCCATGAACCTTGCCTTGTATTTCTCAATGTTACCATCAATTCCATGCTTGATCTTGAATATCCATTTTGAACTTACCACAGATTTCCCCTTCAGTCTCGGCACAACATCCCATACACCATTTTTCATAATAAGTTCATACTCCTCATCCATAGCATATTTCCAAATGTGTTGTTTTATGGCCTCTTTGAATGTGGAAGGTTTGATTTAAATCATAATGCTCATGGATACAATATATCCCTAGTAATTGCATGGTTGCTTCCTTTCTCTAAATGATCTTCAAATGGGAACATGTCTCTCAACATCTTGTAGAGTGTCACAAAGTCAAAGTGGTCTCTTCCTAGTAGGAGGATCACTTCGAGGAGGATCTAAAGGATCCAGAGGTTACATGTGATCATCAAGAATATTAGTCTCAGACTCGGGCATAGAAGGACGATCTAGAATATCCCTGCCGCCATTCCTCTTCTTAGGAGGAGGAGGTGGAGGAAGATATTTTTCTTTACCAAGAGAAACATATTCATCGAATGTTACATCCCTACTAATTTTAACTTTCATTTGACCAGGAATATATATTCTATATGCTTTATACTTTTCACAATAACCAACAAGTGTATCTTTTCTTTTAGTAGCTTCCAACTTGTTCTTTTTGTCCTTTGGTACATTAAAAGATACAGAGCAAAGATACGTAGATGGCTAATGTCAGGATTGACACCTTTGAATACTTCTTCGACCATCTTATTTTCCAATGCTTGATGAGGCACCTTGTTTTAAACATATACAACAATGTGTTACTTCCCCCCAAATGAACTTTCGAAACTTTTGATCATGTAGCATGGTGCCAGAAACTTCTAATGTAGACATGTTCTTTCCTTTTGCTAATCCATTTTGTTTGGGTGTATATGGAACAATTATTCCTTCTTGATTCCTTCTTTCCTGCAAAATGATATGAACCCATTTGACATGTATTCCACACCATTGTTAGACCTGAATACTTTGATTCTCTTCCCTGTTTGATTTTTGATCAAAGATTTTAACTTTTTGAATATTTTGAAGGCTTCATCCTTTTGCTTCAATTAGTATATCCATGCCTTTCTTGAGAAGTTATCAATGAAAGTGATATAGTAGAGATGGCCACCAATAGACTACATGGGCAATGGACCACATATATGAGAATGGGTGAGATGGAGGATGTCATTTGACTTGTTCTCGATAGGGGGAATGGTACCCTTGTCTTCTTTCCACTTGTCCAACCTGGACATACTCCATCATGTTGGGATTGAATGTTGGGAATACCAGAGACCAAATTCTTCAATTTCAGAAGAGCATCATAATGTAGATGAGCCAATCCTTGGTGCCATAACTTGCTTATATTATTAGTAGTATGAACCAATGCTAGAAGTGTCTTCCAGTGATTCTATAGAGTCCTTCAAATCTTGATCCCAAAGTGAATGCATCTCTCATAAGTGAACTAGTAGACCAAGCCAAAAATTTTCCCTTAATGAAGGAAACCCTCATCCAATTATATTCCAAAGAGGATATAGATACCAAATTATCTATTAATCCTGGCGCATACATAACATCATGAAACAAAACCGATTCCCTAGAATTCAAATGAAATTTTATGGACCGAAAACCTTTCATGAGATGAGTGGAGTTGTATCCAAGAATAAACTTTAGCTTAGTATTCCTCTCTATTAGATTAGAGAGAACTTAATTATATCCATAGAAATGATGAGTGGCCCCACTATCAACAAACAAAATATCACAAGAATGTGGTGGAGAAGAAATAGTAAGGGAAGAAATAAGTATGTATTCAGATTGATTTACAACATTAGCTTCATACCTGGGAAATCTTGACTTCTTTTGAGGATGACGATCTTCTTCACAGTTTCTTGAGGTATCTCTTCTTCTTCTTTCATATATTTTATCATGGTCATCTCTTAGATCATATTTTCTTCTTTGATTATTGTATTTTTTTGTTGTTGATTCTAGTGTTGTAATGAGGTCCTTTGTTCTTCTCGGGACAATCTCGAGCATAATGACTCTTCTTGTGACAATTATAGCATTAAATATGAGATGATGTTCGACCATTCTTTCTTTTTTCATTTTGAAGAGGAAGCTTTCTCAATGGACCTCCTTTTCTTCTCTTTTTCTCTTTTCATGAGAGATATATGCAGTGGGCTCTCTTTCTTCATGTTTTTGAATTCTCTTGATACCATCCTTGATTATTCTTGTGTAAGTTTTCCAATAATTTCATTAAATGATGGGAGGAAATTGTTGTTTCTTATAGTAGTAATGAATATCTTCCAAATAGGAGGGAGAAATCTAAGAGTAACTATTATCGCATCTAGAGACAACCTCATATTGCTTACAAGACCAGTGCTTCGTAACATCTAGATTTTATGTGTCTCATAGGATTTTTAGGAAAACAAAAACATCATATACATTTTATAAACATATGTAAATACATACAATAAACAACATGGGTTGGTTCATTCATCCAAGGACACAAGACAAGTATTTCGGGTACTCTTTCACATATACAATTCACAGAAATGTATGTATGAACAAGTGGAGGCCGAGTAGTTTGATGACCTACAATTTAATCAGCTTTTGTGGAGAAATGAAAGAAGAGAAGGAGATAGAATAAATCACCATATAGAGCTTGAAACTTCAATAATTATAAACTTATCTGAGTTAAAGACATACATAATGGATGAAAGAGGATTGGGTGCCATGATTCATGGAGCGCTATTTAAAGATATAATACCAAAGATACATATAAGCATGTGCATTAACAAGTCAATATAAATGAATTTATAAGAACATATGAAATATTTCTGGCAACTACAATTACATGAAATCAGAGAGGAAATGTGAACATAATGGAATTTAAATAGAGAGGGAACATACTGTAGTACTCGAATGTAGGAATCACCACCATTTCATTAATATTCTGAAAGATGCATGTCTTGAAGTCATACAGTGTCAGAAATAACATGCAGTTAATCTTTAGGATTCAATTTTTTTTAGGTGTTTCTTCCTCCCTTTTATAAAGAGAGGGAGAACATTAAAAATTCAAAATATATCAGGCTAGAGATTCCAACTGTCTGCAAGACTAGCTGTCTCAGTGTGCAGGTTCTGTCGCCTCCAATTATTACAATAGAAAGATATTTTTCTTGGAAATAAAAAAGAATACAATAGAAATCAAAATAAAAAAAACAAAATTAATCAGTGAAACTAAAATGATGGTCTTGTAAAAATAACTCCATGCCACTCTCTTTGCTGGCCTTTAGTCTAAACATGTTTCTGCTAAATTATGCCTGATATTCTCTTGGCCGGTTCCTTGTCGCTTTTGGTCTTAAAAAATTTAATTATTCACTTACAGGAACTGGTAGCAATCACCCATGATGGCCATAATATATTTTGAGCACAACTGCCAACTCACCCATCCCTTCTTACATTCTTTATTAAGCCAACAGAACCAATCGTGCCCCGTGAAACTATAATACAAGTGAATCAGGGATCAAGTAGTTCAGTTACTTTAAACTGAATAGGATTCATAAAGTTGTGATTGCCGATGTCCTTTGGCCCCTTTTGCCTTATCCTTGGGGACTTAGGTGAAAAATGCATGGTAGAAACTTGGGGACTCAAGGCATAAGCTTTAGAGCCTAAACTCTTTGGTTTGTGGGGGGGGGGGGGGCGCGATTCTTTGATATATTGCATTGTAACTGGTCCCAATGCATAATATGTAGGACCATACTACATATGCACCAGGGACCCTTTCATAATATCGGAGCTCGGAGAGTAGGAATCTCTAATCCTTGCTTCTATTTTCACCCTTCTAACTCTTGCGATTGCGATATGTGACATGGTTTGGCCCACGTGGAAAGAGGATAAGGAAGGGCTAGCATGAAGAATTTAACACATAAAAACCTTTAACAACTTCTCCGCCCAACCATTTTTCTGATACAGAAAGCCCACATACTCATGCGACCCGCCTTATGCCACATGTCCACCTCACTTTGGGCCCACGATATTGGGTGTTTCCCTAATATGCACCTTTATAGAACGCCGATTACATGCTTCTCCATGGTTTTGATAACTGATATGTAATTACCACCCTTTTTCTTAGCCCTTGGTTCTTTTACTCCTTATGATTGCGAGCCAGCCCCCTTATCGGAGACCCTTTATTGACAGATTGCAATCAAGGTTTTAACATTGATGTAAAAATATGCCACATCTTGTGAATAACGATCTCTGATTAGTGACATAATCACTGCCATGTGTCGCTTCCTGAGTGGTGACATGTGTCACCTGGATATGCCCCCATAAGACCCTTGAAAATGCCAGATCAACATGCCACATGTCCTCCATACTGCCATGTCATGTTGATGTCAGCTACCCCATGTCTTTATCGGATCTAATAGTGTTATGCGACGTGCCCCCCTGGAGGAGAGATAAAAGGCATGTCAATACTTGGTTTCTCACTAAACTCCTTTGTTAAAATGTTTTCGGCCCTCTTGGTTATTTTACACTATATCAGAACTTTTCCATTTCACAACATTTTTAGTGTTGTTATCTCAGTGGCACACTGATTCATCGAATGCTAATGTGAAAATCCCTGGAACCTTATGATATGAGATTTGTGATATCGGAGATCAATCCATCACAAGTTTTCTTTGGAATCACTAATATCAGTGTTCACTAATCGCTGATATACACTATTCCCTAGACCTTTGAAATTGGCAATCGCCAATGTGTGGGATCACTGGAACCTCTGATCTCTGATATCGTTGATTTCTGATCATTGGTTTTCTCTTTGCTCTTCTTGCCTCATTACTGCCAAGGACCTCCGATAAACTCTTCTCCTTTATTTCAAAGGCAATGAAACCTTCGAACTTCAATAGGCCATATCTTTTGATTCTAGGGTCCATTTGACGAGTTCCATATACCGTCAGAAAAGCTTATTCTGAGCACTATCCAATGAAGAGCGAATGATTTGGCTTTGAAAGCTTCTATGGCTTGGAAGATGGCTTGAAAATTTATTTCTCTTTTTCACTTTGGACATCTAAAAACACATTTGGTAGTGAATGACAACATTAGCTCCACCTGAGGATGGGGCATTGGATTGCAATGCGTTGAGAACCTAGATCCTGTGAACTTCTTTTTTTTGGGCATGGAGTCTATTAGAATAGGTCAAAATTTTGAAAGTGGAACTTTAAACATAAAAATGGAAATTTCATATGATAATTAAAATACACACACCAATATTTACAATGAGTGAAAGATAGGTATCTTTAATTATGGAAATAGAGTTTGAGGAACTGACCATTTACTAGTAGATCCAATGATTCATCTTCTATATTTTTGAGAAGGTACATATTATTTCCTTTCTCTTCTGAAATTTTGAAAGGGTTGAACAAAAGTGAATCAAATTTTCCATGGTTACCTTTTTCTTCCCGTCAGAGAACTAAATCCCTTGGTTGAAGAGGTCAATCCTTGGACTTTTTGTCAAATAGGGATTTCATCTTCTGTTGGTAATTTTCCAATTTAGTCCCCACCTATTCCTGTTTTCATGAAGCTCAACCAACTGGCTTATCCTTCGTGTCTTGGCTCCTCCTCAACTTCTTGTAGTAACTTCACCACTACCATTGCAAATTGGATTGGAAAGACAACAACCTTACCATACACTAGCTCGAAAGGTGATTTTCCAATGGAACATTTATGAGTCACTCGGTTGACCCAGATGTAAAAATCCAATTGGGTGTCCTAGTTTCTCTGATTCTCGATGATGGTCTTCTTTAGCATTCTCACCACGGTTTTGTTTGAGGACTTAGCTAAACCATTTCCTTGAGGATAGTAGGTAGTGGAGTGCCCAGTGGTGATATTGAACTTCTAACAAAAGATGATGACTTTTGTAGATTTGAAGACTTGAGCATTGTCAGTGATAATTTTGATAGGAAAACCAAAACGATCTAATATTTTCTCCTCCATAAACTTGATTACCATTGAATCTCTAGTGTTTTTAGCTGGGATGGCCTCTACCCACTTGGAAAAATAATCCATGGTCATTAATATCCACTTATGTTGGCTACTGGAAGGTGGGTTTATCTCTCCTATGAAGTCTAGTCCCCACTGTCTGAAGGGTTATTCCACAAGCATTGGGATCAGAGGAAGAGGAGAAAGTTTATGTCTCTCAACAAAGACTTGACACCTTTGATAGGACCTGACTTGTAAATGAACATTTCCAAACAGTGTAGGCTAGTAGAATCCTGCATTGAGGATTTTGTGAGTTGTGGTCTTCATGCTGTAGTGACCTCCACAAACTCCTCCATGGAATTCCTCAATCACTTTATGATTTTATTTTCTCCTTCTACCAAGCATAACAAAAAAACTCTTGTCAAGTCCTTCCAGTAGAGTTTACCATTGGACATGATATAATTTTGAGCGTGTAGTCTCAAAGTCTTATATTTAGATTTTTCCATCCTTAGTAGGAACCCCAAGAAAAAGAGATAATAGATATATTATTATACCAGGCTAACCCCTCATATTTAGCAAAAATCTTTTTCTCTGATGTTTTAATCTCATTCTACTGAACTTTTGTTCTGCCTTCCTCTATTATTAGGTTTATTCCTAAAGCTCGGTAATTAGATTCTGATAAAATCTTGGCCAACCCCTGAACTTTTATGAGCTTAGTAGGATTTATGTCTAACTCATATTCCTATATCTTTACTATCCACCTACCCCTTTTTCCTTCACCGTCTCCTTGCACAAGGATGTCCTTGACCACTGTCATGGGGACAAATGTTGTGATTTCTGAACGTAGCACATACACTCGAAATACCTTCAAAGCTTCGACTAGTTCATACACTTTTTTCTCCAAGATTTTATATTTCATCTTATCATCCCTCAGGACTGGCTGAAAAAGGCGATTGGCTGCTCATAACCATCTTTATTCTTCTGTATAAAAATTGCAACAAAAATATGTGGAGAAGAAAAAGAAAAGATATAGAAAGGTGTTGAGTAGTCAGGGCTGACTAGTAATGGTGCTTCAGAAAAAACTTCTTTAATTCTAGTAAAAGAATATCAAGAGGTAGCACTCCATTTGAATTCATTTTCCTTTTTAAGTGTATCTGTAATATCTTCATTATTTTTGCATAGTTGGGTATGAACCTTCTCAAGAAATTGATTCTCCCCAAAAAGACTTGGACCTATTTCTTATTTCTGGGTAGAGGAATGTGACTGATAGCTTTGACTCACTTGGGATAAATTTTCACTCCTTCTTGTGCTACTATATGTCTTAGTAGCTTCCCATCACTTAGGGAAAACTCAAATTTCTTGGGATTCAAAGATAGTCCATATCTCCTACATTTATCAAAGGTGAGCTTCAAGTGGAGGATGTGCTCTTCATTAGTCTTAGAGAAGATTGTGATATCGTCCAAATATATCACTATGAACTTGGTTTTCTCTCCTACAAAAGATATATCCATAGATCTCTAAAAGATGGCTCCTGCATTGATAAGACCGAAAGGCATGCAAGCATACATGAAAGTTCCCTAAGGGGCAGTGAAAGCAATCTTCTTTTGATCATCAGGGTGGACTACCACTTCGTTGTAACTAGAGAACCCATCCATCATGGACATTCTCACTGATCCAACACCTTCTGTAATATGTAATCCATCTTGGGCAGTGTGTAATTTTCTTTCAAAGATGCCTTGTTAAGGTTGAGAAAATATACACATAACCTTATTTATCCATTCTTTTTTTTGGATTGGGACTAGGTTGGCTACCCACTTTGAGTACCTTAAAGGCACTATGATTTTATCCTATAGAAGTTTCCTCACTTATTTTTTAATACAGGGGAGTAAGAGTGGATTAATTAGCCTGAGATTTTGGTTGCATGATTTTACTCCACTGTTTAAAGGAATCTTATGCTGTATGATGTTAGTATTAAATGATTTTAAATCCTCATAAGACCAAGAAAAACATCCTTATAGATTTTGAAGATATTTAAATACATGTGTTTATATTGTGCAGGGATTCCTTTTGATAGTCTCACCATCTGGGGTTCATATTCTGAGCCAATATTGCAATATTCTACTTGTTCGTCCATCTCTGGAGAAATTGTTTTGGAGGCTACATCATTATTGTTAAATAATACTTCAAATGGAACTAGCCCATGAGGAATATTATTCCTTTCTAGTTGTAGAATTTTTGTCCAGCCATTATGTCTTCCCACAAATTTGGTTCTTGATCTGCCTCTTTTTCCTCTCCTTGATTAATAGTTGAGCTAGTGAACTCCCCAAATACTTCTATAGATCACTTGATTTGATCATCGTCCTCGAATGCTTGCCATTGCTTGACATTATCAGATATAGAGGGTCTGTGTCTAACCTCCACCTCGTACCTGAGAAGCAGATTTTGAGGAGATTTGAAATTGCTTGCTTCTACCACAAGGGAATCAACCATTCTGATTCCTTATTTGGGTAGAAATTGGATATTAAAGGCTAAGAAGAATTTATCAATTAAATCCCATACTTCATTATAGTAAGTCCTCAATCTGGGGTGTTTATCCTGGCACTGATTTCAGATATGCTTTACAATCAGCTCAGAGTCTTCATGCATAACTAAGCATTCAATATTCATATTCCTTGTTGTTTTTAGCCCAAGGAGAAATGCTTCATACTCTGCCACATTGTTGGTTACCTCAAACTCCAACTTGAATGAGAGAGGTATCAAGTTGCCCTCGAGACTTACCAACAATACTCCTACTCCATTTCCCTCTTAGGAATTCACTCCATCAGAGTATAATTTCCATAATTTGTTTTTATCTGTGTGTTGTTCGTCTAACTTCATCGTTATATCTACTTGAGTTTCTTCTAAGATGGTCTCATCTTATTCTAGGAGCAAGAAAGAGAGATTGCTTTCTTTTACATACACTAAAGAATTTTTAGAACCTTCAGCTCGGGTCACATTTCTTACAACTTTGGAATCTCTATACAACCTCCTTTCTTCACCTCCAAAAGTGGAAATAATGGCATAAGTTAGATCTAATTTGATAGAGCCCCCCACATTGGAACCCCCAGACCTAGATAGGAGAATTCCGAATCAAGGGGGAGTATCTACCACTACTATTCCCATTACTATGCTCTTCATAGGGATCGAAGCCAGGTTTACCACCAGATCTTTTATCATTCCCAAGAATTTGACCCTCTTTGAGTCAAAGGAGTATAGGTCCTTGTAGAGTCTGGTGATATGCAAGCTAATTTGTTCCATCACAGCTAAGGGCATGAGGTTATGAGAGGCTCCAGAGTCCAACATACAGTTGTGTAATAAGAGGTCATGAATTACCAACGTCACATAGAATGGTGTAGTGGAAGGATCAAGTTCTTCAACATGAGGCCCAAAGAAAACCATTGGTCTCTCTTATTTAAGGTTTAAAAATTCATGGGTCAGTACTACAGTGAATGGGAGCATGAACTGGGAGACTTGAGCTTTATAAGTGGGATGTTTTAGAAGTTCAGTTAGGGGAACATGGATCTTTACCTTGTCAAGTTCCTTTTGAAGATTGAATGCAGACTGGCCCTTTTCTTTCCTCCTAGCTTTACCTCTCTTTCTTTATCATCGATAGCTTTTATCATAATGGGTGCCTTCTCTTCTGTGTGTTCCTTAGAGCTATTTGATTCCTTATTTAAGGAGACTTTTACTTTGGATGAGTCAGGGTTCAACTTCCCTTTCCCTTTATTTAACATTGGGGTAATATCTTAGGGAGTAGTTTCCTCTTGTTGTTTAGGTTCCCTCGACCTCTTTTTTGAAGATCTGAGATCATACTTTTGATGTAGTTGTGCTTGTATCAAATAAAAAAATTGTTTACAATAATCCCCTATGTCCTCCTCATTTACTAGTTCTTCTCTATCATGGCACCTCTCATGTTGAGCCATGTTTTCCTGTTCCTCTTCAGAGAAGGAGGAATATAAGTTTCCCTGCATCTCAGGTGTATCTGATGGTTGTTCATCCAAATAATCTTCTATATATGGAGGAGGAGGGATTTGATCGAGTTGATCTTTTCTTTCCCTTTGAAGTATTTACAATGGTGGCCTTCTGTACTATGAGTTATAACCTCGGTTGTTACCTTTATCATTCTGTTTTGGGAGACTCATGTTCTCAAGCTCAACCTTCACCACCTTATGAGATAAACTCTTAATGAGTTTATTCATTTATTCCCACTTCAGGTCTGGTAATTCTTTAGCTTGTCCAGATGATGAATTTTTTTCTTTCCCCTTTTTCTTCTCAGTAGGTTCCTTCTTTCCACTTGACTTCCCTACCGAGGTGAAATTTTCTTCTACCTCAAGAGCATAACCTTGGAGTTGATCCAAGGTACAAGACTTCCCATCCCTTAGGGTAAAGCCAAATTCAGACTCAAAGGCTCCCAAAAATATTACTCAAGCATCAACTTGAGGAGGCTTTACCTTAATAGGTAGGTTATTGTACTACTTATTGTACCTTTTTATGAATTTTGAAATATTCTCCACTAGCTTCTTCCTTATAGCATTAAACTATGTGAGGACATACTCGTGATCTCCCTTTTCACCCCATTTTTGTGTGAAGAGTTTTCAAGTTCTTCCTAGGTAGTGATGGACGGATTAGGTAGGGACTTAAACCATTTTTTGGCTTCTCCATCAAGGGATTGCACAAAGAGTCTCAGGACCACATCTAGTTGTTCTAAATTTAGATTCTCAGCAAAAGCACAAAAGGTTTCAATGTGTCTCTGTGCATTGTTTTCATCCTCCCCATTGAACCTACGCAAAATCTTTAGGTAGTCCAGAGGCATAACACTTAGGGGTTGAGGTAAATCAAGAGGGGCATATTTATTCAGTAAGAAACCCGAAACAACCATCTAGATTAATGGGGGGCGATTAAAATTTACAGGAGTAACTTGGGCCAAAACCACAATGGTTGGAGTAACTAGACTAAGAGTATTGTGACTGAGTGTATATTGGATATTGCTATTATTGAGGATAGCTTTACCTTTTTCAATCCTAGTAGGAGGAGGAAATGAAATGAAAGGAGTCATAACTGAGATTTATTTCTCTTCAATCTCTGATTTGGGAGCACAATGCTCTAGCTCGTCTTCTGCAGGGTATGAAAGCCTGACCTTAAGAGTAAAATATGAGTTGTGGATGACAACGTGTTGGGAGTTGGAAGAGGAAGCTTCAAATAATGACAAGATAGTAGCACAGGTACTAGGAGTTTTCTCCTTCCAGACTCTCCTGAAAATTAATTTCTCTGGGTCAGATACAAAAGGGGTTTTGTATTGAGAGGTATATGAGTGAGTGTGAGGCTTTCTAAAAGCTAGGATGATAAATGATAATGATATTTGTGGAGTCTCCTAGGTGATGAGGATGCAATCAGAACATGTTTTCTCACCTATGCAAAGAGTGCTTAACTTGTCGTATTCTAGGGGAAAAATCCGTCAATACATTCCCCAACAATGATGCCAAATGATGTTATCGCTTCTAGAGACAGCCTTAGATTGCTTACAAGACCAGTGCCTAGTAACATCTAGACCTTATGTGTCTCATATGATCTTCAGGAAAAAGAGACATCATACAGATATGTAAATACATAAAATAAACAACATGGGTTGGTTCATTCATCCAAGGACATAAGCCATGTATTTCTGGTACACTTTTACATATACAATTCATAGAAATATATGTATGAACTAGTGGAGGCCGAGTAGTTCAAGGACCTACAGTTTAATCAACTTTTGTAGAGCAGTGAAAGGAGAGAAGGAGATAGAATAACTCATCATATAGAGCTTGAAACTTCAGGAATTCTACACTTATATGAGTTAAGCACAGACATAATGGATGAAAGAGTGTTGGGTGCTATGATTCATGGAGCACTATTTAAAGTTATAATCCCAAAGATACATATAGGCATGTGCATTAACAAGTCAATACAAATGAATCTGTAAGAACATATGAATATTTTTGGCACCTACAATTACGTGAAATCAGAGAGGAAATGTGAACATAATGGAATTTAAATAGAGAGGGAACATACCGTAGTACTCGAATGTAGGAATCACCAGCATTTCATTAATATTCTTAAAGATGCAAGTATTGAAGTCATACAGTCTTAGGAATAACATGTAGCTAATCTTTAGGATTTAGAAACTTTCCTAGGTGTTTCCTCCTCCCTTTTATAGGGAGAGGGAGAACATGAAAATTACAAAATATCTTAGGCTAGAGCTTCTAGTTGTCTGCATGAATAGTTGTCTCAGCGTGCAGGTTCTATCACCTCCAATTATTGCAATAGAAAGATATTTTTCTTGGAAATAAAACATAATACAATAGAAATCAAAATAAAATAAAAAACAAAATTAACCAGTGAAACTGAAATGATGGTCCTGTAAAAATATCTCCACGCCACTCTCTTTGCTGGCCTCCGGTCCAAACACGTTTCTACTAAATTATGCCTCATACTCTCTGAGTCGGTTCCATGTCACTTTAAGTTGTATCAACTTTAATTATTCAGTTACAGGAACTAGGAGTGATCACCCATGATAGCAATAACAAATTCTAAAAATAGCTACCAACTCATCCATCCCTTATTACATTCTTTAGTAAGCCAACAAAACCAATTGTTCCACGTGAAACAATCATACAAGTGTATCGAGGATTAGGGAGTTTGGGAAATTTAAACTCAAAAAGATTCATAAAGTTGTGATCGTCGATCTCCGTTGGCCCCTTATGCCTTAGCCATGGGGGATTAGGTGAAAACTGCATGGCAGAAACCTGGGGACTCAAGGCCTAGGCCTTTTGGAGCAAAAAAGTCTTTAGCTAGGATGGAGGTCGATTCTTTGATATATTTCATTATAACCGGTCCTAACACATTATACGTAGAACCATACTACATATGTGCCTAGGTCCCTTTTGCAATATTGGAGCTCGAAGATCGTGAATATCTAATCCTTACCTCTAGTTGCACACTCCCAACTCTTGCGATTGCGATATGTGACATGGTTTGGTCCACGTGGAAAGAGGATAAGGGAGGGCTAGCGCGAAGGCTTTAACACATAAAAAACTTTAACAACTTCTCTGCCCAACCATTTTTTTGATACACAAAGTGCACATACTCATGTGACTTGTGTTATGCCACCTATCCACCAGGGAAAATTTTAAGAACCACCCTAAATTGATATGTATAATAAATGGGCAAATCCCCATGAAGGCAGTTTTATCGATAATATAATATGTATATATAATTCTTTTGGTGAATCTCTCACTAGATTATATTATCTTGTAAAGTCATGGAGAATATTTCATCGAATTATAAAATATTGTAAGATCTTGGCAAATCTTTCACTAAATAATAAAACATTATGAAGTCTTGGCAAATGTTTTGTTAGAGTATGAAACCATATATGATAATAAGAAAACTCATTCATTAAACTGTAATATACTAACATACATGTTTGGAAAAAAGAAACATAATTTTCTTTTCCTACAAACAATGTTCCAAGTTTCAGTTGGTGTGTTTGTCAAGGTTCTTACTATACACTCTTTCATATCCTTCTATTAGTTTTCCTAATATTCCACCACAAAGTTCTTGTATGTGTTGATCTTGACCACCAGTTTTGTCAAGGTAGGACTGATTAATATTTTCTCTACCACTTTTGTCAAGCTATGAGAGATTAATGTTTGCACAAATTTTGTTTTACTTTTCTCCCAACTTCTCTTTCCTTAAGTGTTTCCATAACTACCTTGTTGATTCCATATTAAACCAATTCCTCAAATGCAAACCTAACAGTGAAAAAGGACTTTCTTTCTTCTACAAATTTGCAACATCTTTCCTTATATCCATTATTTTGACTTTAAGTTGGGAAAACCCAGGGCTCAAAATTTTTTCTCTCTTTTGCTTGGCAGTTCCCTACAAGCCCTTTTAGATTTTTTTATGGTTATAGTTTTAACATTTATATTTTCATCTACAGCAACCCTCGTGACATGGAGAATGTTTCAATTCACCCTTTTCAAAAGGGTTCAGATGTTAGAATTATGCCTTGTTCATAAAGGACTCACAATTAAGCATGAGGTAGATAGCATGATCAAGAAACCCATTTTTAGTGATGAAAGTGCAAAATTTTTGTCAAACCTTATGTGAAATGAAACGGTGATGCAACCATGTTGTTGGAGGAAATTACAAAAGGGTTGAGCTTCATGAACATGATAAAGACAAGGGAAATTAATAATTGGGGTTACTTTGTTCTAGCTAGTTGAATAATGACTATTTTCTCTAGATTCTAGAATCATGTTAGCTAGGTGAAAAATTCCATCTTCTACTCACTATGTAGTGATATTCTATCAATACTCAATATGTTCATTTTTCATATTGGCTGTGCAACACTTGGAGTGATTGCATTAGCTATTTTTGGCCCAAGTTGGGTTGCCCACAGTGTTGCCCTAGCTACATTTGTGGCATTCATGATATATTTTGGTTCTTTCCATTCTCCTTGTGTGTTTCCATTCATTTATCACATTCTTGGTGTTGGCTTAGGGGGTCTTGACCCAGGTTCAAAGTTGGTTGTGCCTAACAAATCCCTACACTACTAGCCCTTTTGGAATTAATTTGCATATCACAGGCTGAAGTCTCACCCGAAGCAGTATGGGGGGATGTTGGAACCACGTTTCCACATCCAAAGATCAACGTGATATGTTTTTATGACCTAGACATTCCTTCACGCGGATCTCTAAGCTTTTAAAGCTTAGCATTGTATCTTTCATCAATCTACCTCCAGACCTCTGCAAAGGTCTATGACTAGTTTTTGTGGACCCTGAATAGGAAAGTTAACTACTTACGTGCACCATAGCTTACCCTTAAGTCATTATTTACTCAGATCTACCTAAGTTTTTGACAACCTTAATAGAAAGTGTTATGATCTTCGTGTAATCACTTAACATTAATTGCATTAAGATAATAAGACGGATGAAGTAAATTCGTGCATCAATAAATCATTATTTTATAAATACAACATTTCATCACAACATATATCGCAATCATACATAACAAAAGTTAAGAGATAAAACACAGGAATTTATGCATAAGTCTTCTTTATTGATCTTCATTATAGATTGACAGACTCAATACTTCCTTGCGCACTCAACTGCAAGGGTCCACACACTTAGCTGTAGAGCCTTTCCTCTTACTTTCCTGCGCTAACTCTCTAGACTCCTTCCGTCGTACCAATAGACAAAAGACTTCTATATCTATCTATCTTGTCTTACACTCTTTAAGACACACCTATTTAGACAATACCATGGTCCACGGACCATGGGTAGATCTTCAAAAACCGACTCAAGTTTACATGAATGAGGGTAAAAGCCCTTTTTGAGTCTTAACTAACTCCATGCTCTGTGTCCACAATTTGCAGAGACTTTACAACTTTTTACATCAAAACTTGGGTTTTTGCTCCAAAACTGACCCCAGGAACCCCATCCCAATAGGGCTCCAACACAAAGGTCGTGACTCACCCTCGAGTCACTCAGTTGGCGTGGTGATATTGCTGTGAAGATACCCCAGCTCCACCTACACAACTGCTACTTCAATTGTGCTTTGTGTAGCTGTCTTCTTCACTTGTTCAACCAACTGCTTTGTAGTTGGTCCTTTGCTGGCTTGCTTGAGCTTCTACTGTGTGAGCTACAAGTTCATTAGCTTTTCCTGGATGTTGGTTGGTATGGTGACATCACCTTGTTTCATGTAGCCCCCTGTCGTAGAGTCCCCAAAACCGGACATTGTAGTTTATAGTCTTGTGCTCCCTTATAGCTGCCTGGAGCACTAAGACTGTTCGGCCGCCATATAGTCATTGAACTAGATCTCCTACATACGGCTTCAACTAGTTCCCATTCACCCCTCCTGGGAAAGGTTCTTCATGTAGCTTTGCAAGCTGAACTGCACCCCCATCTGCGATTTCTTTGATGACATATGGCCCCAACTAGTGCATCTGAATCTTTCTTGGAAACTTATCGAACTTACTATCATATAATAATACCAAATCATTTATCTTGAATGTGAGAAGCTTGATGTGTCGATTGTGCCATGCTTTTTCACGTTCCTTTTGTACATGTTGATGAAATCCAACCAAGAATCTATCCTCTTCGAGCTCCATCAACTACGCAAGCTGTTCTTCCAAGGCTCTGCGGTCTGCCATACCTATGAAAGATGCTATGCATAGACTAGGCACAATATATTCCATAAGCATCACAGCTTCTACACCATAGACCAACTGGAAAGGTGTCTGACCTCTTAGTTTTTTGGAAATAGTCCTGTATGCCCATAATACTACTGGTACGGGCACGTCCCAATAATTCCATTTTGTGTTACAAATCATTTTCAGCGCATTCTACAATATCTTATTGAAGACCTCCACTATCCCATTAGCCTGAAGATGATATGGCGTACTCTTCTAATGATACACCTGAAACTCTTCTTTCAATGCGTTGATCATTTCATTGAGGAAGTGCATACCATAATCACTCGTTAACACTTTTGGATAGCCAAATCTAGTTAACACTTTCTCAAACAAGAATTTAGCTACTGTGGCCCCTATACAATCCTTCACAAGTTCTGCCTCCGCCCATCTAGTCAGATACTTTGTTGCGGTGATGATATAGCACACACCTATTTTCTTGCCTGGGGGATGAATTGGTCCTATAAAGTCAATATCCCATTTCTCAAATGGCTGTAATGACACCTGAGGATTTAGAGGCAGCTCATCCCTTCGTGATGGCCTACCCATTCTTTGACATGCATCACATGCCCTACAATATACTTTAGTATCCTTATGTAGTGTAGGCTATCACAACTCGACGTGGAGAATATTTTGTGTCATTGCCTTTCTTGCATAATTCCCTCCTAAAGACCCTCCATGAGCCTCCGCAAGGATGTTTTTTCTTTCAAAATCGGACACATACCATTAGAGTATCTCATCTAAACCCATATTATATAAATGTCCTGCAATTACTGAGAAACTAGCCACACGTACTACCAACTCTTTCTTTTGCTGACTGGTGTAGCCTTCTAGAGCTATCCCTGTGGTCAAAAGGTGGATAATATCTATAAAGTAGTTGTCCACTACATGTGCCACAAAGAGTTGTGCATCCGACAACCCTTCCTCCAAATTAGTAGGCTCCTCCGGACTCAGTTTAATGAGCGACGACAAAGAGGTAAAATAACTTCTCATTCCTTCTTCGTAGATTTTGTTATCACTCAAAATTTTCTCAAGGTTAAAGAAAGAAATTTCTGTGGTAACCACAAACCAATATTTTAAGTACAAAATCTAGCCAATCTATACTTAGAGAGGGCTCTCTCTTTATGATTTAGCTTTGTTTTGTGAGATATTAGGCTAGTTATGAAAGCGTTGGGGGTTTTGATTTTGTTTGGTGGTGGAATTTAAGAGCAGATGGATAGAACAAAGTATTTCAGGCCATTGGGCTATATAGTCAATTGAAGATGGCTTAACTGAATCAGGTTGTTTCAACCAAGGAGGGCTTTATAGGGCAAGATAGCTAAACAAAAGACAAATGATAGCTTAAAGGGTGAAATGGTCTTGAAAAGGAGGAAGGGAAATTAAGAATCCTTCAACAAAGTTCAATATTAGGGAAAGTGGGTGACCATTAACAAAAAGCAATTAAGAATTCTTTGTTCAATGGCCACAATGATAAACTAAAAAGCAAGGAGCAATTAAGTATTCCTTATCTATGATAGCTTGGAGGAAAACATTAAGAATATAAATGATTTTAAGGATAGAATCCAGTAAAGCTCTTTCTGAAATATACTTTTTTGTTTATCATTCAGATATGAAACACATATGAATATTTAAATAGGAAAATTGTAAATACATAAGATATAAAATACTTATTTGTTTCTCGTTTGACACAAGTATCCTGTAAAAGTCCTTTGCTTTATTACTTTGTTCCACTCAGCCATACAAAATTTGTTCAACAACACTTCAATTCCAAAAGTATATTGTCTACAGAAATGTCTAAGAATCCACACCAAAAATACTTCAAATGAAGAAGTATTTATACTAATTGTAAAATGAAATATCTTGAAAAAATATCAAGACTAGTTTCACAAATATCTCCAATTGTTTACATTAATAGAACATAAATAAAGGACATTCAAAACTAACGAATCTATTTGACACTATTTCTATGGATTTATGGTGACAAAGAAGAGAAAGTCGAATTTGATAGCAACTCTTAGTTGACGATGAGACATCCCAGTCACTAATTGCATCCTTCTTTTGTGCATTCTGCCCCAGATATTCTGCAAACTTAGGGCCCAATGATACGCTCGTATATCTCAATCCGTGATAGATATTTAAAATGTGAAAGATGTTTTTGTAGATAGGGATATTTTTGAGATAAAACTCTCTCAATTTCCCAAACTTTAGCTCCATCTATTCACAATATTCTCAGCAAAAAGATGTCAAAAACAGGACTTTGCACAAACTAAAAAATAGGTTGTTAAGACATGCACTTATCTCCTTTTTGGTAATACTTGTGTAACAAGCGAGAGAGGTTTTTGAATATTAGCCTATTAGGAACAAAACTCTCCTCCAGTTTTTTAAAATGTATTTTGGATTGGCCACAATAGTTTATGAAAAACTATGATTTAAATAGGAAATTTCTAAAGAATGTACCATTTTTGCTCTAATTTCATCTTTTAACCTTAAATTCCTTTCAACTGTTTTTCACTTTTACTTTGGATAAACTTAATTGTAGCTGGTGAAAGTTTTTTCATCTTTGTTTAACCCTTAATGCCTTCATGTTTACTTTTACCTTTTACTATTTACTTTTACCGCTCTGTTTTTCATCTGTCTTCACTTTGACATGAATTTATATGCTCTGTTTTTTAATTGTCTTCCCTGCTGTTTATCTTCATGCTAGATGATTTAATTGACTTGGTCTTCAATATGATACTCTTTATCCCTGATACACTTTGATTGTTCTTTACTGTGTCCTTTTACCTTCCATCTCTATTTGAATAGATTTGATAACAATCTCGGAGTAAACAGATCTTATGACTAGTATTAAGACTATTCATCCAAGGCTGTGGTCTTTTGATTACCTGTTATGGAGTGACTAGCAATGGTGTACTAGTTGACTTGGAATCACATTGTGGACTAGAGCGGTGTCAGGTAGCAAGTTTGAGGGTGGTAGATGGTTTTGGGTACGAGTTGGTCATTTTCTACGTACTAGTTGCATGCATGAGTTTTTTAGAATAAGGGTGAAAAATGGATTAACTTTGTTTTTATGCAAAGTCAAAATTTTTGGTGGGTTTCCTGACATGGATGGGTTACGTCAGTGGGGGTGACTTAACATTTTGTCGTTAGTGGGAGGCGTTAAGTGGGTTTCATCACACCGCTTATGGAGGGTAAGTGGTATTTTGGGGGAGCCACGTGATTCCATACATTGCTCGACACGTAGCATCGACACTGTTCACAAAAACACTCACATCACACAATAGTCCAATCTAAATGGTCTGATCGGACGATAGTCGGGGCAATGACATGACTCATGTATAACAGGGCGGGCCTGATATTAATTAAAAGACTTAATCATATCGGGGGCGATTTGATTGGTCGCTGAGTTATTAATTAGTCTTGATGACTTAATTAATTCTCATTAGCATGGCAAGGAGGTCAGGTTCTTAATTAAATACAGATTAGCTAATTAATCCCATTTATTATTTGATTTACAGTTATATTTAACCATTAGGGCGGGATATTTAAACATTTGGGGTTTTGTATAATATAATAATACGGGCATGGGTAATGTTGTTTTATTCAGGAATTACATAATAATAACATTAGTGGTTAATATGACTATGGAATACAAAGTGCGCTAAGCAAATGTTTCCGAAAGCATTTCATCATACAACATTTATAACTTAGGCTAAGCGAATAAGAGGGTTTTGAGATGTGGAAATGTTTTTTAATTTCCCTGAGTAAAATAGGATTTTACTCAGGAAAAACTTTATCAAGGGAATGAATGATCTTATGGAGGGGTAAATGTTGATGAAGGGGATTTAATTACTTTAGGTATTTCAAATTATTGGGCCGAGGGTCCGGTCCCTCCAAAAGTCAGAGAAATGCTTTGAGCCCCTTTAACTTTGGTTATTACCTTTAACACTTAGAGAATTAGTGAAAATTTTAGGGGAAATGAGTAGGGAGGTTAATTATTTTTGACTTTGAGTGTTAATGTGCCTTCCATGTGATACATGTCTTGTCCAAGTGATGAAAGAAAAATATTTAAGCATTAAAATCAACCATTCATCACACATTTATTCTGCAACCATCATCTACTTATCCTACCTACCTAACATAGCATTTTTCCTTCTTTATTAGGGTGCACTTAGACTGGCAAACCCTTTTCAACTTTTCTTTTCTTTTACATAGTGATATCTATCTAAATCTAACCTTATTACATCCAAGGGCTCAGATTGAACTGTTGAGCTCCTTTTTCACTCTACCTATCTACTAATCTGCCAAGATTAAAATGTTTGCTCAGATCTTTATTCTCTGTTTCTAAAACATGAAATTGAAAACATGGAATAACCAAGATTAAATTGTTTGGTTACCATGGATTGTGGTATAGGTTACAAGCTTCACACAATCTTTATTATACATAAAAGTAAATTAGTGGCATTTAAACTTGCACACTTTCATGGTATTTTCTTTTTGTTGGGGTTCGTTTTCTTTCCTTTTTTGACCTTTTCTTTATTCTTTTTACCCTTTTATTCTTTTTCTAGAGCATACCCTCTTTATATTTTTTGATTTTTTGATTTTTACAAATATGGAATGCATTCGCAACAAGAAAAGGTATGTACATATTTCAGAGTTAAACCCAGTCAATCATGATATATGACACCTATTAGTATAGGAACCTAACAACTTCTTCACTTGCGGATGTCATTTCCTTGTGAAATGTCAAGAACACCGTCGAATAGTAGCCTGATCCATTAGGACAATCCCACATGTGTATGCTTTGTTGTATAATATTTTGACTGAAAATCTTGAACT
Organism: Pinus taeda; assembly: GCA_000404065.3. Classification (NCBI taxonomy): domain Eukaryota; kingdom Viridiplantae; phylum Streptophyta; class Pinopsida; order Pinales; family Pinaceae; genus Pinus; species Pinus taeda. The sequence goes on along the minus strand of APFE031508342.1, from coordinate 128,069 downwards.
AAAATTGTATCCTTTTCTGCAAATTGAAATCTGATCTAACATATGCTTGCTGATGGAAACTGAATTTATTCAAACTGAAATCCTACCTACTTACTCTAATCAGCTATCTGGCTGCTGGTTAGGTAAAATGAAACAACCAATGCAACCACTCAAGCATCATATACATTGGTGAATTTTGTTGTCTGTGCTTGTTGGTGGTTAAAATTGAGATCTTGAAATCAAATATAGCTTTGTTAACCTTTGAGAAGATAAGGAAATTCCTAATCTCCTTTGTTGGATCTAGAAATTGTATAAAAGGATCTTGTAACATATATATACTATTCTTGAATGGATTCAAACAACTGTAGATATGTTGTGTATGGTCTGCATGCCATGAAACTGAAATAATGCCTTCATTTTTATCACCCTGCAGACTTTCAGATGAGCTTTGTGATGATATTTCTACTGATTATAATGTCTGTCTGGTGAAACCATTATCATCTTGATTTTGACTCTCATAGTTTGCTAATGGATAGAAATTCTGATTGCATTCATCATCCAACCTATCAGCTATTGGATCATAAAGAACTTGAAAGGATTGTTGCAACTTATTACATATAGGTTCAAATGGAAATTCATAGATTTCTACAAGCTGCTCCTCCTTTTCTTTAAAAAATTTATACCACATTTCCTTTAAAAATTGAAATGATTCAAAACAAAGAGGCAGGGAATCATCTTGGACCATTTGATCAGATGTTCCGGCTTCCAAGTCTTCTTCTACAATCTAACATTCAATGGCATTTTGGGGCTACAAATCTAGAAATGAGAAGTCCTGAACAAAGATTTTATTGCCCTCTAGATAGTTAATATCAATACTTGTTGACATTTGATTTCTAATTGCATGATAGTTATCTTTGATAAACTGAAACGAAGCAAAACAAAATGCTAAAGTTCCTTCATTGATTTCAAAATTTTCTGCACTTTCCTCCTCATTCTCATAGCTGAAATGAACAAGCTGATCACTATTTTCAAGCTACTGGACTTGAACTCCCTTATTCCTCAAATTAGCTTCTGATTCCTCTGCAAGGTTAATTTGGATTTGAGAAACATAATCATTATTATATTGATCAAACTTAGTCACATCATCATAAGAAGTAATGTCACCAAATGTACATATTAGATTAGAAGATTGCCTCTCCACATATGGTTCTATAACTGTATCTTCATATTTATGGTAGTTGGAATTAATAGGGATTTGTTCATGGAGGTCAACCCCTTCTTTTTGTGAAACAAATGTGTCATGGTGATTTTGAACAAAAAATTCAACTTTCATGGTGATATTCTACATCATTTCCTCTGTTTTCTTTATCAAAATGTGGATTTTTTCCTCTTTTTCTACGTTCAACTTTTCTCTTCTAACTTGCAGATTAACTTATACATCTACTGCCATGTTCTGCATCTGTTCCATTGTTGAGGGGTTTCTTTCTCTTAGATGAAATTTTATCTCTGAATCAAATGCTCTTGGGTTATGCAAAAGAGCTGAACCAGGGGGAGGTCTTATATCTAATGGTATTGAATAATAGGCTTGATTAAATCTGTCTGAAAATTGTTGTATTGTTTCATCTGGATGTCTTTTTAACTGATTATATTCTTCTATGATTACAATAAGATTGACTTTGATTATCCATCTATCATGAAAGAGTTTGCGAAACTGCTTGAGATTTGAGATGCTTGCCTCAGGTAGGGTTTTGAACCAACTCTTGACTTTGTCTTACAAAGAAAGAGCAAAAAGCCTAATACCCACATCCTCTTCCTCTACTTCAAATAAGTTAAGATAATCTTCAAAAGTTTGAATATGTTTTTGGGTAGTGATACCATTCTCTCCATCAAACCTAGGGAGGTGCTTGGGATAATCGTTAATGAAAGCATGGAGTGTAGGCGGTAAAACGAGTGGTTTATATCTATCAGGAACTTTATGAGGTACTGGAATATGTATAGGGATTGTATGATCAATCTTAATTTTTTTATTCTCCTCAATTGGAAAATGATCTTCATAAGAATTAGAAGAATGTTGCTCAAATGTGTAAGGAGATTTTATATCTACATTTTTCAAAGGGAAATAATAAAAAAAAATCTAAAATCTTCTCTAGAATACAATATACATTGAAAAAATTTGTCAATGAGAAAGAACATAATGTCTTGGATAACAATCCAAGTTAAAAGCCTGCTCTTTTCACATAGTTCTTTTAGGTTCATTTCTCCAGTGGAGTCTTGATTGTTAAATTGATTTGGAGTTGCCAGGTGGATGATTTTAAACTTTGTGTGTCTGATCACTATCCACCATCATAGATCAGATCTAAACCTGTAAAACAATTCTGAAGAAAATGTTAGTTCTCCCCGATATGGTCGCCACTATGTTATCACTCAGAATTTTCTCAAGGTTAAAGAAAGAAATTTCCAAGGTAACCACAAACGAATCTTTTAAGTATAGAATCTAGCCAATCTGTACTCAAAGAGGGCTCTATATTTATGATTTAGCTTTGTTTTGTGAGATATTAGGCTAGTTATGAAATCTTTGGGGGTTTTGATTTTGTTTGGTGGTGGAATTCAAGAGTAGATGGATATAACAAGGTATTTAAGGCCATTGGGCTATGGAGTCAACTAAAGATGGCTTAACTGGATCAGGTTCTTTCAACAAAGGAGGGCTTACAGGGCAAGATAGCTAAACAAAAGACAAATGATAGCTTAAAGGGTGAAATGGTCTTGAAAAGGAGGAAGGGAAATTAAGAATCCTTCAACAAAGTTCAAGATTAGGGAAAGTGGATGATCATTAACAAAAAGCAATTAAGAATTATCTGTTAAATGGCCACAATGATAAACTAAAAAGTAGGGAGCAATTAATAATTCCCTACCTATGATAGCTTGGAGGAAAACATTAAGAATATAAATGATTTTAAAGACAGAATGTAGTAAATCTCTTTCTGAAATATACCTTTTCATTTATCATTCAGATATGAAACACATATGAATATTCCAACAAGAAAACTATAAATACATAAGATATAAAATACTTATTTGTTTCTCATTTGACACAGGTATCCTGTAAAAGTCCTTTGCTTTATTACTTTGTTCCAACCAGCTATACAAAAGTCGTTCAATAACACTTCAATTCCAAAAGTATATTGTCTACAGAAATGTATAAGAATCCACACCAAAAATAATTCAAATGAAGAAGTATTTATACTAATTGTAAATTGAAATATCTTGAAAAAATATCAAGATTAGTTTCAAAAATATCTCCAACTGTTTACATTAATAGAATTTAAATAAAGGACATTCAAAACTAATGAATCTATTTGGAACTATTTCTATCAATTTATGGTGACAAAGAAGAGAAAGTCGAATTTGATAGCAACTATTAGTTGATGATGAGGCATCCCAGTCACTAACTACATCCTTCCTTTGTGCATTCTGCCCCTAAAGTTCTGCAAACTTAGGGCCTAATGATACACTTATATATCTCAATCCGTGATAGATATGTTAAATATGGAAGAGGTTTTTGTAGATAGGAATGTTTTCGAGATAAACCTCTCTCATTTTCCCAAAATTCAGCTCCAGCTATTCACAATATGCTCTAAAAAAAGATGTCAAAAACATGACTTTGCACAAACTGAAAAATAGGTTGTGAAGACATGCACTTATCTCCCTTTTGGTAATACCTGTGTAAACAATGAGAGAGGTTTTTGAATATTAGCTTATCAGGAACAAAACATCCCTCAATTTTGTCAAAATACGTCTTGGATTGATCACAATAGTTTCTGAAATACTATGACTTAAACAGGAAATTTCTGAAGAATGTACCATTTCTGCTCTGATTTCATCTTTTAAACTTAAATTCCTTTCAACTATTTTTCACTTTTACTTTGTATAAACTTCATTGTAGCTAGTGAAAGTGTTTTCAACTTTGTTTAACCCTTAATGTCTTCATGTTTACTTTTACTTTTTACTGTTTACATTTTACTTTTACCGCTCTGTTTTTCATTTGTCTTCACTTTGACATGAATTTATATGCTCTGTTTTGTAATTGTCTTCCCTGCTGTTTATCTTCATGCTAGATGATTTACTTGACTTGGTCTTCAATCTGATACTCTTTAACCCTGATACACTTTGACTATTCTTTACTATGTCCTTTTACCTTCCATCTCTATTTGAATAGATTTGATAACAATCTTGAAGTAAACAGGTCGTATGACTAGTATTAAGACTGTTTATCCAAGGCTGCGGTCTTTTGATTACCTGTTATGGAGTGACTAGTAATGGTGTACTGGTTGACTTGGAAGCACACAGTGGATTGGAGCAGCGTTGGGCAACAACTTTGACGGTGGTTGATGGTTTTGGGTATGAGTTGGTCATTTTCTACGTACTAGTTGCATGTATGAGTTTTTAAGAATAAGGGCCAACAACGGATTAAGTTTGTTTTTATGCAAATTCAACATTTTTAGCGGGTTTTGTGACATGGACGGGTTATGTCAGCAGGGTTGACTTGACATTTCGTCATTAGTGGGAGGTGGTAAGCGGGTTTTATCACACCGCTTATGGAGGGTAAGTGGTATTTGGGGGGAGCCGCGCGATTCCATACGTTGCTCGGCACATAGCATCGACACTGTTCACAAAACCACTCACATCAGGCGCAAAAGGTCGACCAAAAGGCCTGCGCAATATGAGCGAGGGCCATCGGATCTAAATGGTCCGATTGGACAATAGTCGGGGCAATGACATGACTGATGTATAAGAGGGGTGGTCCTTATATTAATTAAAAGACTTAATCATATCTGGGGCGATTTGATTGGTTGTTGCATTATTCATTAGCTCTAATGACTTAATTAATTCTAATTAGCATGGCGGGGAGGTCAGGTTCTTAATGAACTACAAATTAGCTAATTAATCCCATTTATTATTTGATTTACGGTTATATTTAACCATCGGGGTGGGATATGTAAAAATTTGGGGTTTTGTATAATATAATAATACGGGCATGGGTAATGTTGTTTTATTCGAGAATTACATAATAATAACATTAGTGGTTAATGTCACTATGGAATATGAAGTGCGCTAAGTAAATTTTTCTGAAAACATTTCATCATACAACATTTATAACTTAGGCTAAGCGAATATGAGGGTTTTGAGATATGGAAATGTTTTTAATTTCCCTAAGTAAGATAAGATTTTACTCAAGAAAAGCTTTATCAAGGGAATGAATGATCTTATGGAGGGTAAATGTTGATGAAGGGGATTTAAGTACTTTAGGTATTTCAAATTATTGGGCCGAGGGCCCAGTCCCTCCAAAAGTCAGAAAAATGCTCTGAGCCCCTTTAACTTTGGAAATTACCTTTAGCACTTAGGGAATTAGTGAAAATTTTAGGGGAAATGAGTAGGGAGGTTAATTATTTTTTACTTTGAGTATTGATGTGCCTTCCATGTGATACATGCCTTGTCCAAGTGATGAAAGAAAAATATTTAAGCATTAAACTCAATCATTCATCACACATTTATTCTGCAACCATCATCTACTTATCCTACCTACTTAACCTAGCATTTTTACTTATTTATTAGGGTGCACTTAGACTAGCAAACCCTTTTCAAATTTTCTTTTCTTTTACATAGTGATATATATCTAAATCTAACCTTATTACATCCAAGGGCTTAGATTGAACTGTTGAGCTCCTTTCTCACTCTACCTATCTACTGATCTGCCAAGATTAAACTGTTTTCTCAGATCTTTATTCTCTATTTCTAAAACATGAAATTGAAAATATGGAATAACCAAGATTAAACTGTTTGGTTACCATGGATTGTGGCATAGGTTACAAGTTGCACACAATATTTATTATACATAAAAGTAAATAGTAGTGGCACACTTTCATGGTCTTTTCTTTTTGTTGGGGTTCATTTTCTTTCCTTTTTTGACCTTTTCTTTATTCTTTTTACCCTTTTATTCTTTGTCTAGGGCATACCCTCTTTACATTTTTTATTTTTTTAATATTTTACAAATATGGAAAACATTTGCAACAAGCAAAGGTATGTACATATTTAAGAGCTAAACCCATTCAATCATGATATATGACACCTATTAGTATAGGAACCTAACATATTTAACGAGCCCAAAGAAGGGAAAAACTCGGGGATTTTTTTATTTAAGAGCAACAAAGAGTCCTAAAAAGGAAAGTGCTCATATCGTCATCGTAATATTTTAACGAGCTCAATGACGAAAACTCGGGTATTCTTTAGTTTAAGAACAAGAAAATATCCCATAAAAGAAAATGGTCATTAGGAATCAAACACAGTCATTTATGCAATACAACCCTGAAGATCCTTTCATCAAAACATGAGTAATTTCTGACAATATGTGGACATGGAGCCTGATAAATATCATAGGAAATAAACTGCTTCTACTTTAATGACTTCAATTAAGATAATTCATGTCTCCAAAGTGACTGTAAGGGAGTTTTTGAGCCTTCACTTTCACCATTTGCATCATTTGAGTGTCGTGAGAGCGTTTTGGAGCTAAAGAGGAGTAGATCTTCCATGGACGATTGTGGGTGATTCGGGCAAGTATTTGACTTTCTGTCTATCCTAACTAGATGCTAAGACTTTTATCCTACATTATTTAATATTTTTTAGCTGCATTGGGGGTGGATCTTTATATATTTGGGAAGCCCTAGATCATAAACTAGGACTAATGCCCCCTTCTAGGCCTCTAGGGAGCATTAAACGCCCTTTATGACCTAGAAGAGGGTGATAGTCCTCCCTGTTTTCCACAAAGAGGGGTGTTAGTGCATGAGGGCACACTCTAAAACCCCATCAAGTGTTTTCTTAAGAATTTTTTCCCCATTTGTACTGATTTTTGGGTTGATTTGTGCAGGTTTTGGTCAATTATGACTAATTTATTGAGAGAATGGGCCCATGATCGACAAGAATTACTTATGCGAAATGATCCAACTTGTATACTTACATTGTACCGATGTGGTTTGATGAAATATGCACAGATGGACCTGATGAAAGATCAAGAGGAACTTTTGAGCTGGATCATTCAGCATTGGGATGAACACCAAGGGGTGTTCAGGATTAGGGACCATGAGCTTGCTATTGACCGAGATGACATCTATTTTCTAACAGGATTGTTGTGCAGAGGAACACAGGAAAACTTGATCGGTTTTAGGCCCGATTCCCGATCCACTTTAGAGCTGGTCTGAGCTTATTGTATTTCTAAGAGCGGACCTGTGAGCAATAGGGTCCTTATAGAGCAGATTAGATCCAAGTCTATGAGGGTTATATTATGGATGATTGTGCACTTGGTGGGGTCTAAAAGTTCCAATGTCGCGACAAAGGCCCAACTGTTGCTTGCCATTGATTATGTTCAGCCGTAGACCTTCAACTGGTGTGAGGTGGTGCTTTGTCAGCTAAAGGCAGAGTTGACTACGTGTAAGACCCAGACCCAACAGAGTTTTGGGTATGGTAATCTCATTATATCCTTTATACTTGAGAGGGTGCTAGTTATGCGAACACGGATGAGTTTAGGTCCACTTGATCCAAGAGAGCCTAGGCAGAGGCGATGGGCAACTCTTGATCCTTGCACTAGAGGATGGCCCATATGCCATTTTTTTGAAGAGGATTTCTTCGAATGGCTCAATGGTTAGATCGTGATGATAGATGATTATGCCTACAAGGACATGGACTTCAGAGTTGATCCTGACTTGATCTTGCTGCCTCATACAAATTGTGGGCCTCAAGGTAAGAAGGTTTATTGAGAGTACTTAAGTATTTTTAAGCTTTTGAATGTTTATGTAATGTTTATGTTGATTTTATGGGTGAACTAGTACTGAAATGAAGCTTTTTGCTTGACACAGATGTGGCATTAATGTGAGCTGCAGTTGAGCCTTGCCAAGTGAGGTGAGGTGGCCAACTACCCAAAGGTGGGGGTGATGCTCAGAGTCTTCACAAGGTTTTGAGGAACCTTGAAGGATTGAGTATGGGTGTTCCCCCCTTCCTATGAGGGATATTCCCGCTCACATGTAGCGACACATAGTTGGTGTGCCTGAGCAGTTTATGGTTCCTCTTCGGAGGATAGCTAGAGTTGTGTTGTCTTTTCATGAGCAGTAGGCTCTATTAGTAGGTGCATAGTATAGCCAGTGCGTGTTTATAGCTAGGCTTAGTAGCCATTTTGTACTTAAAAACACCCAAGTTTTGGGAAAATTTCTGATGTAAAAGTCTAGATTCAATATATATATATATACAGATATTTTGGTATTTTATGATGTAAATGTTTTTTAAGTGTTTTTTGTAAATTTTTAAATGTGTAAATATTTACTCTCATACATGTATCTATAATAAATGATACAGGTGCCAATATAACACATAGCTTTCCAATGAATCAACAATCATATTAAATTGTCAAGGAATGTGTTCATATGTAATAAACTCAAGTTGATGTTCCAAGAATCGTACCCTTAAACAATGACATAACAAGATTGGATTACGAATGTGATAATGATTTGTCAATTGCATAACGACACATTGAGAGTCTAACCTGACCATTGGATTGGAGACGTCCTGAGATGATGCTTTAGTGAGAAGTGAAATTAAAGACATGTAATCAGCAATATTGTCGGTGGAAGTACCAAGAAATACCCCCCCGGAAGAAATCAGTTCAAAATCAGGTGTGTAAATGACCCAAATAGTTGATGCAATGTACTGTGTGTGATGACTAGCACCATCCGTGTATCCTACATATGTTAAGAGTAATGAAGACATCTGTACAATGAGAAATATGTATGAGACAAATACTTCAAAAAATACCAAAAATTTATAGTCACATAAAAAAGAAGCAAAACTTATAAATACATAAAATTATAAAGCACATGCCTAGTGCAGTACTAGGCATAATACCTTTTCATATAGAACCTGTTTCAGGGCTCAGTGAGCAGGATGCCTTCCCAGTCCTAAAGTTCATATGCCCCTTTTGTGAGGGCCTCCGTGACAACATATGGATCAAGCCATAAGGTTTGAAGTGTTCCTACCCCCAAGAGGTCATTTTTCTTATCATAGAGTAAAACAAGATCTCCCTCTCGGTAAGAATGAGGCTTGAACTTTTTGTCATACTGGGTTTTGATTGGATGCTTGTGGGCTTTGAGTGCCAATTTAGCATCTTGACAGATTTCATCTAGTTGATTGAGGTCTAGCAGGTGCTCTTCTTTGATAGTGCTGCTAGACAAGAGTTCAACAATGATTTGTAAGGAAGGAATCTGACACTCGATAGGTAAAACTGCTTCCAGGCCATAAGCTAGTTGAAAAGATGTAAAGCCTATAGTTGTTTCTACTAAAGTTTTGTATGCCCACACTACAGGATATAACATTCAATGCTAGTGGGTTTTGTGATTCCCTACTAACTTGCAGATCATGGTCTTTAAGATGCCATTAACGACTTCTACTTGGCCATTAGCTTGGGGGTGCTAGAAGGATGATTGGTCCTAGAAAAAGCTGAGAAACAATGTTCAATTAGACATCATGTGATTCTGAAAATGAGACTCATGGTCTTTAATGACCATGCAGGGCACACAGAAGTGATAGATGACCTGATTGAACAGGAATAGTGTTGCGGTTTCTCCATCGACCCAGAAAGTGGGAAGGGCTTCTGCCCATTTCTTGAAATAGACCACAACTATAATAATGTAGTGGTGTCTGGCAGCGGAAGTGGGGTTGCAAGTGACGAAGTCTTTCCCCCATTTGGAAAAGGATTCGACAGAGGTAACCATGTGTTGTAGGGCCAGAGGAGTGTGCATTTTCATTGTAAACACTTGACAAAGGTGGCACTGCTGGACAACCTTGATACAATCTTTGAACAAGGTTGGCCAGTAGTAGCCTGTGCGTTATTTTTTTTTAGCAGTATACATGCCATAAAGATGACCGCCATGTAGAAATTCTCACTATAGATTAATCTGATTATGCAATGTACTAAAGCAAAATACTTAATCTACTTCTACCATCAAACTTGTGGAAGCTTAATCAATTTTGAGCAATATCAAATGGAACACATATAACAAGAAGAAGAATCAATCACATGAAACACAAAAGAATACTCTGGGGAAAGCCTCAGCTAAAAACCCCACTATTTTTATTATCATGCAAGTGGAAACATCTCACGATTACACAAAGCTTTAGCTCTCACAACTATCTAGCTCTCAGTACAATCCCTCCCACTGCTCATAGATAGACTAGACAACTCATATGCCTTTCCCTCTGTCCTCCAAGCCTCCTATTTCCTTGCGCTACTTTCCATGTATGATCCTATTGTAACCTTCTGTGGCACTGCTCTTACACATTGCTCCAACACACTATAAAACTGCGCAAATCTCAAGGAATGAATGCCTTTTGCATGTAAGAGATTTTCTTATAGGAAAATTCTAGAAACTGATAGTACACTGTCCCTACCTTTAATATCAACTGGGCCATTGTCTGAACTAACATGCATGAGTTATTTATGAGAGAATATTCAATTATCTGGAGTACACTAGTTTCATGCATGCATACATTAACTGACTGAACTCATAATCAGTTCCACAAACTATTTGGAACTAATCTAATTGGATTTAACTCAGTTAACTGAGGCAACTAATTACAACTCAAATACAACTCATCCTTATCTCCTTAATTAAGGGATAACTATTGCATTACTTCACAAAGAATTCATGTTTGAATTTATCCAACTAATTAACTCAGGATGAATTAATTAATTATTTTTCAAACAGCTCATGAGACTAAATTCGAATTTTAATTCAAGGACAAATTAAAATTGGAATATCCTAAAATGCTATCTCTAGCAATTCTATTTTTAGAATTTCTATTTTTAGCATTTCTTGTTACTATTTTCAACACTCCCTGTCAATAAGAAAGGGATTATCTACCACCCCGATCCTACATCTATGGAACTCGAATTTACACTTTGACAATGCTTTAGTCAAATTGTTAGCATCATGCTCCTCGGTCGAAATATACTGCAACAACATGATCCTCCTCATCACACAGTCTTTGCAATGATGATATCGAATGTTGATATGCTTGGACCTATCATGAAATACTAGATTCTTAGAGAGTTCGATACAACTCTGTTTATCACAATAGATCACAGTTGGATCCATCCTCTGATCAAACAAACCAACTAGAGTTTCCCACATCTAAATGGCCTCACATGCTGCCTGACTTGCAGCCATGTATTCAGCCTTGGCTGAGTTGAGTGCAACTGACCTTTATTTCCTGCTATACCAAGAAACTATAGCTGAGCCAAGGTTGAAAATTTCTCTTGGTGTTCTCTTCCAATCTGATGGACTCGCTTCCTAATCTGCATCTGTGAAACCCTGTAGCTTCACTCCCTCTGACCGTTTGTACCATAATCCATACCAAGATGTGCCTCTGAGGTATCTCAAAACATGCTTTTCTGCCTTCCAAAAAAACTTGGTAGGATAAACCATAGCTTGACTCGGCTGGTTCACCACATAGCACAAATATGGTCGTGTGTTCACTAAGTACATCAGTGAACCCACAAGCTGCCGATACATAGTAGTTTATACTACTTCTCCTAAAGTAGCATCCTCCTTCCTCCAGTTACCTGCTAGAGGAGTTTTCATGGGCTTGCACTTTTCCATGTGGAATCTTCTGAGTATCTCATTGGCATACTTGCCTTGAGACACAAACAACTCTCCATCCTTCTGCCACACTTCCATGCCTAGAAAGTAGTGCATGAGACCCATGTCTTTCATCTCGAACTCTCTTGCAAGGTCCTCATTGCAAGACATGATCAAATGATCGTCACCTGTCAATATCAAATCATCAACATAAAGAACAATGATCAATTGCTTACCTTCCACCATGATGTGGTACAAGTTCGCATCCACTTCACTCTTTGTGAAGCCCAACCTGGTGAAGTAGTTGTCGATCCTGGTGTACCAAGCATGAGGTGCTTGCTTCAGCCCATACAAAGCTCTCTTGAGTCGGCACACATGTGACTCACAATCGAAGGTCTCAAAACATTATGGATGCTTTACGTACACCTCTTCCTCAATCTTGCAATTGAGGAAGGCACTCTTCACATCCATATGATAGATCTTCCAACCCATCCGTGATGATAGTGCCAACATCGATCTGATAGATGAGTACCTTGCTATAGGAGAAAACATATCATCTTAGTCAATCCCCTCAACCTGTGAGAAACCATTGGCAACAAATCTTGCCTTATGTTTCTCCACTGCCATCAGTAGCTTGCTTTACCTTGTAAAGCCAACGGGAACTCACAAATGACTTGTTCTCTGGTCTTGGAACAATATCTCAAACATTGTTCCGAACTATGGAGTCATACTCCTCCACCATAGCATCAACCCAAATCAGTTGTTGCACTGCTTCCTCAAAGGAAGATGGCTCAGTCTCAACACATTCCCCAACAAGGGCCATGTATCCAGTGTACCTATCAGGTGACCTCCTCTATCTACGCTGAGAAGATGGTTCTCCCACATTCTCTCTTGCATCTGACAACAATCTGTTAGCTTCTCTCGTGCGCTTCCACCCATCTCTGGAAGACTCTATCTGAGTGGATGTCTCCACTCCTAGAATATTTGCATGCAGCTGCTCTGCATCAGTCATAGGCTCCTCCTCCTTAGGAACCAAAAGTTCCTCCACAGCCTGTAGTTGGAGCTCCCTCTCAAGGGAAACTTGCATGGCCTTCTACTCATCAAACTTAAGATATCTACGAACCACTACCCTCCGACTGGTAGGCAAATACACCCGATAGTTTTGGGGCGTATCAGTGTACCCCACAAGTATCCCCAGCTCAAGTGTCAACTTAAGTTTCTTCCGGGCATCCCTGGTTACATGGCAATAAACCGATGAGCCAAAGATTCTGAAGTCACTCACATCTGGTCTCTTTCTAGAGAAAGCTTCCTCTAGTGTCTTCATCCCAAGTATGCGATGTGGACTTCTATTCTGTAAATAGACCGATGTGTTACATGCCTCAGCCCACAAATGAAGTGGTAGAACTTGGTCATGCAACATTTCCTGAGCTTCCACCACAATTGTTTTGTTCTTCCTTTCGGCCACCCCATTCTGCTATGGGTTATGGGGTGCCGTCAACTCCCATTTAATTCCTTCTGCTGCACAGAAGTCCTTAAACTCTTGAGAGACAAACTCTCCACCATTGTCGCTTCTTAAGGCCCTAATCTATTTTCTTGATCCTTCCTCAACCAAAGCATTGAACTCACAAAACTTTGAGAAGGTTTGATCCTTTTTCTGCATGAAATAGATCCAGTGTTTATGAGAAAAATCATCAACGAAAATCACATAATACCTTTATTTCATGGTGGAGGCTTTTGAGAATGGTCCACACACATCTGTATGAACTCGATCCAAGATTTCTTCAGCTCGTTTGTCTCGATCATGAAAGGAAGATTTTGCATAATTACCTAAGGTACAACCTTTTCATGTGTCCACTTGTTCAAGTTTACCTTTGTGAAGTCCGATAGAAATCTACTGCATTATCTTCAAGGCCCCATGATGCAAGTGGCCCAACTGCCTATGCCATAACTCACCAATATCTTGGCTTTACATCAATTTTGCTTTGGAACTTAGTGCAGCACAGTCATCTACCTCTAGCTTGTAGAGATTCTTTACTCAAATCCCAATCCTCTTGGTCTGAACCATGGTTATGTGTCTTAGGAACGCCTTTCATTTACTAAAGAATACATCATAGTCTTTGTCTTACAACATCGCAACCGACACCAAGTTCTTCTTCAGTCCAGGTACATACTTTACATCAGTCAGGGTGAGAGGAGATCCATGCTCCCTCTGAAACACAACCGTACCTTCACCTGAAACATGGTACTTTCCATCATCTCCCATATTTATGCATATCTTGAGGTCTTTCTCCTCGAAGGTACTGAATAAAATCTTATTGCCAGTCATGTGGAATGAGGCTCCACTATCCAGGTACCAAACAAAGCCCACCATCGATGAAACCATACATGTGATGAGGGTAAAATCTAATTCGAACTGAGAGGCCAGTGCCTCACCTTCTGATCCTTTGGAGGATCCCTTCTTGAATTTCTTCAATGGAAAATTAGTTGCATAATGGCCCACCTCATGGCAATTAAAGCAACTCACTTTAGATTTAATCTTCTTCCCACCATGAGAAGAACTTGATTTGGAATGGGAAGCCTTCCCTTTTCCTTTCCTTGCCTTACTCGCTAAGGCTAGATTTTCTTCATCATCATGCTTAGATGAAGAACCATCTCTAGTGCTCCTCTTGATCTCCTACATCAAATCCAACCACAGTCATTCCCAATCCGACAATTTCTCTCTTCCATTCACTGAGTCCTAGTAGCTATGTCAGCTCTTAGGAAGACCGAGGAGGGAAATACTCACCATATCATCATCGGCTGTCGTTACTCCTACACTTCCAAGCTCATCTCTACAGGTGGTGAGCTTGTTCAGATATGTAGAAATAGTGTCGCTTTTCACATTTGATTTTCTAAAGCTTTTCCTTGAGCACCAACTTCCTCTAGTCAATGTTGTTCTGATATAGGTCCTTCAATGTCTTCCATAATGAAAACAAAGTCTCCTTCCCATGGAGACTTGAGACAATATGGTCTCGAACCCCCTCCAAAAGAATCCTCCTCGACTTTGCCACACACTTCTTCCATTCCACCAATTCTTGGGCATTAGCTGCTACTGGCTTAGGGATTTCTTGGTCAATGAAATCCTTCAAACCATTGTCTTCTAATACCGCTTCCATGTGATCATTCCAAGCTATGTAATTTGAGCTACCATCCAGGGCATACTCAAGTCTCAAGCCATTGAACGCCATTGGTGAACTTTGAGGTGTGATAAGAATTTGATTTTGTACCTGCGATCAAGAACTTCAAACTTAAACTTTGTTCCCTTCTCAATATGTTGTTCACAAATCTGATCACATTTTCTTTGGTACCATGTAGAAATTCTCATTGTAGATTAATCTAATTATGCAATGTCTTAAAGAATAATACTTATTCTACTTCTACCATCAAACTTGCGGAAGCTTAATCGATTTTGAGCAAGATCAAACAGAACACATATAATAGAGAAGAAGAATTAATCACATGATATACAAAAGAATACTCTAGGGAAAGCCTCAACTAAAACCCCCGCTATCTGTATTATCATACAAGTGGAAATATCTTAGGCTTACATAAATATTTAGTTCTCACAGCTATCCAGCTCTCGATACAATCCCTCTCACTGCTCATAGATAGACTAGACAACTCATATGCCTTTCCCTCTATCATCGAAGCCTCCTATTTCCTTGCGTTGTTTTCCATGGATGCTCCTGTTGTAACCTTGTGTGACACTGCTCTCACACACTGCGCCCACACACTGTAAAATTGTGCAAATCTCAAGGAATGAATTCCTTCTGCGTGCAAGAGATTTTCTTATAGGAAAATTCTAGCAACTGATAGTACATTGTCCCTACCTTTAATATTAGCTGGGAATTTGTCTAAATTGACATGCATGAGTTATTTATGAGAGAATATTCAGTTATCTGGAGTACACTAGTTTCATGCATGCATGCATTAACTAACTAAACTCACAATCAGTTCCACAAACTCTTTGGAACTAATCTAACTGGACTTAACTTAGTTAATTGAGCTAACTAATTACAACTCAAATACAACTCATCCTTATCTCCTTAATTAAGGGATAACAGTTGGGCATGGAATCTCCCCACAACATGGTTTGGGGCTCAAAGCCCAAGTTTTGAGTAATATTGTTGTAAAGACTCTGCTTATTACTGGCGCAAAGCGCGGATTGTATATTAGAGTCATAGGGTTTTCCGCCCTAAGTTTTGAATGTAGTGTCGGCCTACCCATGGTTCATGGACCATGGGATTGTATAAATAGAGCGAGGCTCTAAGTTGTATAGTAACGAATGAAGGGATGGAATCTAATAGATAGAATAAGATAGCAAGCATAGAGCAAGAGTCTAAGTATCTTGGGTCGTCGTAGAAAGAAGAGGCTCTATAGTTGAGTGCGAAAAGGCCTAGTAGAATTTGCAGCTAAGTGCACAGGACAAATTCAAGTCTATAACTGAGGAGGAAGAATAATAAAGAGAATTTTTATCTTAATTCTATGTATCTGTTCTTATGTTATTACATGTTTGATATCAATTGTAATTATCATGTTTATTTACTGCATGCCTTTGTATGAATGGTGAATATTGTTAAGTATAACTGAAAGCATACAGATAAGCTAAGTTAATCAACTAATATCAAGTTACTAATAAGGTCTTGGGTAATAACATTGTTCGGCCCCTGAGTAGGACTACGCGAAGACAACATCACAGGCTGCAAGGCACTGATAAGTGTGCATAGCGACGTGTGTGCAGGGTCAAACTGTGGACCACTTGGAATCCATCAAACATCCCTAGGGTGCAGACACCTGGTTCTAGCACCCTCCCATACTACTTCAGGTGAGACCTCAGTTCGCGCTCTGCAGACTATTTTCAAAAGGGCTAGTAGTACCGGGATTTGTTTGGCTAAATGATCTCCGAACTCGGGTCAGGCCCCAACAAGCCAACAAATGGTTCCATTGCCGGGACTGGGATCTACGTAAGGGATGTCTGATGTCATGTCACTAGAATCCAATGAAGAAAGAAATTTAACGGTGGTTATATAGAAAGATTCATGAGTTTTTGATGGAGGAAAATAGGAATCCGCAAGTATCAAAGGAACAGTGGTTGGAGTGCTACTTATATACGGAGATCCACGAAATTTTCTTTGCATCATTTCCCTCCGAGTTGTATGAGTGGATCACGAAGCTAGCAGATAGTTAGGGAAGGTGTAGGCTCGACAAACCAATTGTGTGGACTACAGAATTAGTGCATAGACTAGAAGCATCAAAGATAAGATTGCGCATGATGTGGACCATTGGCTCGATTGAATTATGGGGGGGTTTATCACCAAGTTCGCGATAGACACGACAGTTAGCTACAACGACACTTCCTCAAAGGACCGTGAGGTAAGTACATTAAATATTTGAACACTTGGATTAAGATGTTATTGTGTGAAAAGTGGGTTATGTGAATAAATTGATGTTTGGATCTACGAGAAGTGGGAGGATCTATAGAAATGAAGGTAGCGCAGAGATAAAAAATAGCCCCTTGATTTCATCTCGGTGGGAAAGCGAGGAAGAGCTCACGAAAGTTTCTCCAAGAAGAACGGTCAGTCTGATAAGGTAGTGAATTCCATGCCTACCACCTCCACCTACACTGCCACTAATCTCACCATCTTCACCTCCATCTCCACCCACACCACCTCCACCACCACCACAGTTAAATATGGTGAGCATGATAAAATTGTTGGTATTCGGTGAATTAGGGAATGAAGATCCCGTCCAATTTTGGTTCGTGGTAAGGGCCATATGGGAAGCACAAGGAGTCATGGATGACAATATAAAAAAGGCAATGTTAGTGAGTGTGTTGTAGGATCACGCACTAACATGGTACATTAAGCATTCTAATGACCATCCGAATGCGGGGATCACAGATATCTAGGCCACGCTGAACAAGGAATTTAGCAGGCCAAAGTTGGAGACACAATCGATTATTGGGTTTAAGGAGACCACGATGCTTCCAGGTGAGACCCCATGGGATCTGGATCAGAGACTAAAGAGTATGATTCGCGAAGGCAACATGACATTGACAGATGGGAAGCACCATGCATGGTTTGTAGCGTCACTAACACTGCATGTAAGGACGGTGTTGTCACAATAGAAGTTATCAACCTAGGTCGAAGCTTTGGAGATTGCAATGAGACTCCACGAGACCCCAATACAATATCTTGGCATGGCAGTCCAAAAAATCCACGTGCAACTGCAAAATTTGTGTCTAGAAATCCAGAGTTTGAAACAGGACAGGACAACATGGCTAGAGGCCCGTGAGGAGGTATGGTGCATAAAGTGCAAAGGCCAGGGGCATGACAAGGACCATTGTCTAGTCTTCGCGAATTACTTGGCAGGAGGAGGGTCTGTGCCATTAAGACAAGAGGAACAAGCAGGACCGAGCATGGTGCCTGCATTATGGTGCGTGATTTGTCAGATAAGAGGAAAACAGACTACAAATAATTGTCATCTATTACAAAAGTATACACAAACGTCTCATCAATTGTTCTGTAATTTCTGCAGGTTGATAGGCCATGATGAGTGCACCTGAAGAAGTTATGAACTAATGATGGATCAGACTCCTACCTATAGAGTGCAGGCTGAAACATGAGCCCTCGACCCAAATGCAGGAATGGCGCACGTTGGATTTCGGGGGCACGGATGAGGTCGAGGTGGAATGGGACCAGGAAGGGGTCATAGACAACTAATTTATTACAATTGTGGAGGGCCAGGGCACTATGCCTACGTTTGCATGAATCTGGTGAGAGCATCGTGTTTATACTGTACTCAATTTGATCATGAGATAGAGGACTGCCCTACGCTAATAGCGAGGTTGTGCGATAAAGAGACACTCTAGCCTCCCCTGACTCAAAATTTGCAAATGATGAGGTCTGAGCCACGCAAAGAGAACCCGAATGTAAACATAGTGCTTAGAAGTGGTATGACGGTAGGATATGACAAAGGTAAGAAACCTAAAGAAAGTGTGCGGGTTCGCAAGGCTCCTACAAAAGAACTTAAATTTGATTTGGAGGGCGTGAAGGAGACATTCATGGAAGCTAAGAAGAGCTTCACAAATGCCTCTACCTTAGGTAGTAAGGATCAACTAGAGCCAGAGATGGATCCTTCAATGATTAGTACCTTTCTAGAGACATGTGTGAAACTGTTGCGTGACAGCAAGGCTATGAAAGAGTTGTAGGAACTTATCACTACGTGTGCTGGGTTAGGAGAACTGTGCGTAGTCTGAAAGCTCAGAAAGCACACATCACGAACAGGAAGGGAAATGAGATTGACAGCGCAAATCAAGGAGTATGAAATGGATCAAGTAATTTTGGATCTAGGATCAGACACGAATGTGCCGCCAAAACAAACATGGGAGCACATGGGTAGGCTTGCGTTGCAATGGTTCCCTATTCAATTACGAATGGTGAACCAACATAAGATCCTACCGATGGGAAGATTGCAGGGGATAATATTAGAAATCAAAGAAGCGACCATGCTTGCATATTGCGAGGTGATAGAAATTGTCGATGACAACAATCCCTATCCCACTTTACTTGGAATAGACTAGGCCACTGATATGAATAGAGTAATAAATCTATATAAGCACAAAATGGTTTTTGAGAAAAAGTCACTACATGTAGTGGTGCCTTTAGAACCTCTAGAAGGATCGCACTACACAGAGCCAGTGCACGATGACGAGCTAGGCTGTATCTACAAGATAACCACTCGGGAATAGGATTGGGTTAATCCTACAACGCATCGCAGGATTTCGTGGGAGCACAAAAGCTCCTGCACATTAGATTCAGATGAGGAAATAGAACGATGGCGCAACCAGTTACACGAGGTAACCACACTCAATTACAACATGATGGTAAGATCACTGCACTGCATGACAATAGAGGTAAGTGATCTGCCTATGTATGATAGGATGATAGTGATGGATGAATTCCTAAACAAATTTGAAAGCGTAGTGCAAGAACATCAGTGGTTTGATGCTCTAAAATGGGCATTGTGCATGACACTCACAAGGTGGTGGGGTACACATCAGAGAAGTATTGAGAGCTGGCGTGAACGTAGAAGGTGGATACTTATATGATTAGGAAAACCTCCGCTATGGATGAGAGCTGGTTATGAGGGGTGAAACAGCTTGCATGCCCACCTTTAGGCATATGGTACGTAGCCCGCATGAATGCACATTGTTATCATGATAGGAAACAAGAACAACAACCAGAAGCAGGCAAGAAAAGTGTGCAAATGATGAAGCATGATAAAACCTACCACACCAAAAATCATACATGGGGAAGCCTTTGACAAGGTGTACAAAGTGTTGAACAGGGTCCACCATGTGAGATGCACCGACTGGTACCTACGCGTACCAACGTTGTATGGGCTTATAGGACCATATGCAAAACTTTGACCATGCAAGTGCTTCTGAAGCTGAAGTATGAAGTAGGGGCTGTAGTCCCTATGGAGCATGAGAAGAATATTTAGTGCATAACAGAACCCGTAGATACGATGGTCCACGAAGTCCGAAACGAAGAAATCACATAGTTGCGTGAAATAGAACATATAAGACTTGAGGAAGAAATCCGATGAGGAAACTTTAGACTTCGCGAACTTGAAAAAGATTGTGTACGGCTAAGGGAGAAAAGTGCTTTAATGGATGCAGAGGTTAAGAAGATGGAAAACAAAATAAAGGAATAATTTCTCGTTGAAAAACTGAGGATGGAAAGGCAAGGTGCATATAGTCATACTAACAAATTGGAAAGCTATTGTCATGAATTGGTTAGTCTGCTGCTGTGGTTGAGACCACATCTCACCAAATGTAGTGATTAGGGCAGCACAGTGCAAATAATAGAGTGCGCGATGCCGATCACTACAATGGAAGATGGGGATTCTCTGTGAACCATGGTGGAGGATGAGATGAAGCATCGCATGGGTGGTGTGCCCACCTGACTAGCCACAGGAAGGAAAGTCTTAGCACTCCAAGCAGTTGAAAGGGAGCGCGGGACTTTAAAATATTCTACCCCGGGGCTATGCGATATGAGAGATGCGCGCAAGAGCATGGTGTCACATGGTTCGCGACGGGCATGGAGGGCTGCATTGTTGCGCATGTTGGCTGGGAAGTGACCATTGGTGTCACTATTCATGACGGGATGTCTGATTTGAGGCCAAATGGAGTGGGTGGCAGACATTTAAGACGTGAGTTATGGGAAATATTTAGGAAAATATTCCACCAAGAAAGCATTAATGGCCTAAAATAGGGGGGAGCGATCGAATTCAAATTCGAAAGGTGCTATAAAACTCACAAGGTTGGCCAATGAACAACACTTGGTCATTTGAGAATTGAGCATTTGAACAGAGCACAGAGTGTTGAGAACCGAGCGATAATTGAGCCTCTAAGTTCGCGAGACAGAATACAGTGTAGAGATGATGACAACCACTAAGGATGGGTTGGGAATTGAAGAGGAAATCATCGGCGAGGCTGTGCAGAGCCCCATGGTGCAGGATGTTTCTGAGAGCACTGGGGTGGTCACAGAAATCCCCAAATAACCACAGATGACATGACCGAAGAAGGATAAACAGGCAATGGGTCCAGTATGCATGTCCCCAAGGAATCCGCGACACAACAAATTATCAATGGAAGAAAAGGGGAAGGCAGTCACATTTGAAATAGATGAGGAAGAATGTTGGCCTTGATTGTCGCCATAGAAGAAGAAAAAGACGTGGAGGAGGATATCCAACTGTTGCGCTCTACAGCAAAACGGCCTATGTATGTCCCTTCATGGAAAGGGAAGACCAAAGTACCGAAGGATCTAGATGCAACGAAGAGTTCACTCCAGACCCCGCTCCTCCCTGATGGCATTGCTTTTGAGGGCACACACTTGGGCCACGTGCCCACCATGAAATTTGAAGACTGGGACGTTGCTGACAGTGAAACATTCCCCCACTTAGAGATAGAAAATCTAATGAAGCAAAACACTGAGGGGGTGGTAATAATGCTAGAGTTGTGCAAATGGCTGCGTGGTGTGGCAAAGACCGAGTTGCTGCACTTGTTATGGATTCCACATTTCCACTGTGTGCCCATCACCATTTTCATCATCAGGTAGCTACTTTTCTTGCTGCATGATGGGTATCTTTGGTTGGAGGAGCCTATTCCCATCACGGCAGACCTCATCCACCGTATTTCTTGGCTTCCTTTAAGGGAAAGGACCCTGTGACTATAGCCGGAAAAGTTGGCAATTTGGCTCTTGGAGAAGCCATGAAAGCGAAATATAAGCTGAGAAAAAGAAGAGGGGCTACGCCATCTCCAGCATCAACGACAAGGGGGTGCACGTAGCAACTCAAATCCTGGCTGGTAAAGTGATGAGAAAATTTTGTGCTGATGAGGTACCAATGCCAGTGGTCGCATTGGCCAAGTTCTTGACGAAGGGGGTCTAGTTCAACTAGGCTGAAATCCTCTGCGAGGAATTTTTGTTAAATTGTCGCGAAGCCTAAGAGTAGGGTAAGACCTTCAACTACGCATGGTTTCTCTTATCCATATTGATGGTAGTGAGAGAACTGTCGAAGGATAGTCAGTTCCCCAATATTGACCGAGACTTACTAGAGGCCACGAAGTACGCTTCACTCTGAGCTACCAAGGATGCAAAACGGATTCACGATACAAAAATTTTCTTAGTGCTCATGGAGGCAAGCATCCGAATGTGGATCAACAGGAGCCCGCTCTTGTCACCTATGGTGCACAATAGTTTGTAGAGTTTTGTAGACTTCAAGGTAGATATGCACAACAATTATATCAGGGCGTGAAAGGACTCGGCAAAGCAGTGGACAAAGCTACCATTTGTAGCCATTGACGACATAACCTTCACTATATTAGGGACATGGCCTCCCAAGTGGCGTGCCCCAAATTTGGTGGAACTAGAGAAAGCAGCAACAGAGAAAAAGAAGGATGATGCCAAACTGCGCGTCACCTAACTAGCTATGAGAAGGCAAAATGAAAAAGCGGCAACTGAAATGATTAATGATATCAATGGCTTCTTGGATGGGGATTTCAGTGTATAAGGAAACAACATCAAAACCCACCACTAAATCTCCAAGATCTAATTTGATATCTTTCCACTCTTGAATGAAGGAGGCAGAGCCTTTCATAAAAGAATTTGTGCAACCCACAAGAGGTTTGAGATTTTGGGGAATTTAGCCATAGGATAGTCGGACCACTAATGTTATTAACGATATTTCTCAAGGGGGAACCAGGTTTATGAATCTTCAGAAGGCCATAGATCCTAGGGGTAAGGGGGTTGCTCTCAATGAGCTTTTAGTAAAGGGGAATAAGAGATGGATTTGCTTTAATCACAGAAGCAACCTCCTTAGAAATGCATTTGAGGTGATTTTTCTTGAGCTTGATGTAACTCCCACTACTAGATAGATGTTCTACCATCTTGTGGACATAATCAGACTTGTCAAGAATGACAACAGCTCCACCTTTGTCCATCCTAAGGCAAGAATGTTGGGTCATCCCTTAGGGATTTAAGGGCAAGAAAATCGACCTTGCTAAGGTTTTTCTTAGGAGGTTTAGCCTTCCTTAGAACAATGATGCAATCTTGTTTGATAGTCTCCTTGATATTGTCTAGAAGGTCCTTGATCCTGTATTCGATGCTACAGATGATGTCATCAATAGGAATGTTATTTGGGGCAAGGGAAAAATTGATGCCTTTATTATGGAGACTAAAAACGGAGGAATCAAAATTTTTGCTCGAGAGATTAATCACATTCTTAAAACCTAAAATATTATTATTTTTTTATATTATTATTATATATTAATTGAGACGAGGAGTTGTTTTTAATATTATTATTAACTATTATATTGTATTATTATAAATGAAGTGATTCTTAATTAGTAGTATTCTTAGTTTTCTATTTAATTTAATTTTAAGAATATTATTATATTTATTCATATTATTTTTAATATTGTCATAATATTTGTTATTATAATAGGGAAGAGAGGGAGAACAATGTAAAGCAATATTAGAGGTGGAGCTTTTAGTAAATTTAGTAGAGATCTTAGAGTAATCATTAACAGGCGCGGGGGAAGAGTTGAGAGCGAAATCTGAGGGAGGGGGGTAGGGATATTCTAAGGAAGAAGGAGCCGTAGAATCGCTAGCATCCATGCGTAGAGGAGGAGGGATGGTGTCTGGAGGGGACGAGGGGAGCATAATGAGATGGGGTAGGGACGTCATGGATCAAGAAGAAGCTATTACAGAGGCTGAAGGAGGCACAGACCATATGGGAGCTTCGAGCAAGGTCATCGTGGGGTGAGCTGGTGGCAATGCGATTGAGCGGGAGATGTTGGAATCAGAGGGTCTAACAGATGAAATAGAACTTGAAGAAATAGTAAGCAACGAACCCACTAGATCTATTAACTGGTTTGTGTGATGAGATCCTCCAACGGAAGAGAGTGCGACTGGAGATGAGGGGAAAACCCTGACTGCCAGCGATGAGGAAGGAGAAGAAACTAAAGACAACACTGAGGAAGGAGACGGAGCAAAAAATGCTCGAGACCACGAAAGAGAGGAGGACGGGGATGCTGATGTGGATCTAGATGATAATGAACCTGAATTTTGCGTGCAAATCTAGTCCTTTAAAGCAGTAATCTTCTCTTTATTGACTGCACTTGCTGACGAATGAAATTTAGAGTCAGAAACAAAAGCGGAGGAGCGTATTCCAACATTTAATAGTTTCTCAAATTTAATCAAATTCTTTTTCTCTGAGGATTCCTTCATCCGAAGGGCCTTCGCTGTCAAACTGCCATCGATCACCTTCAATAGTGAAATCGAAACATTATTTGCTATATCTAAATGGAGCAAAAGAAGTCCATGGGAAAGGTGATTAAGATCCCTCCTTGTTAACCAATCACAGATCTAACAAGAGCGGAGCTAGATTTCAGAAAAATATGCTTATTTTTAGATTTATTAAGGGGATGAGAAATATGGGAAAACACTCGAACCAATTATGTATCCCTACACCTGTTGAGAAACATCAAATTGGGTTTATTCTTAGAAATTTGCAATCGTTCCCATTCAAATTGATGAGCCTTGTCAGCCATTTCTTTTTCGTGAAGGGCGATATTGTTAGATCTAAGACTTTTGTGATCCATAATATAAAGAGTGGTCTTTTGGATTAATCACATTGTAAGGATTGGGTCGACGTTTGGAACCAACTAATGTGGTTCATCCTCAGGGCAAGGTGAGAAACCATTGGATCTGAGAGAATAAATAATAGGGATGCATCATTGTTCAGGGTAAGCCATTCAAAATTAGCCATTGGTGAAATAAAATAATATAGGAATATGTGATGAAGAGATATTTATTAAATTAACTAGTATTTAGTTAGAAAATAGTTGTTATATAATAATTAATTATTTAATATCGAAATTGTAAATTATTAATCAATTTAAATAATAAAAGAATCTAGGAATAATTTATTTACATAATATTATTAGTTAGGGTGTAATAATATTATCTAAGATAATTTAATATAATATATTAAAATTAGGGTAGACTTATTCAATGTGAATAGGTGGAAAACTAGCTGTTATAATTAAATTAGTAATAATATTACTAAAATTAATTTATATAATGATAATTGGTGAAAATAAGTTATGTAATAAATTAAGTCAATAAATAACATAAAATAATAATTAATTTTATCAATTCAAATAAGAATATATTCTAGGAATAATCTATATAATATAATTTTAGTTAGGGTTGACTAATAAATATTATTAAAAATAATCAATTTAAATAATAATAATTAGTTGTTATGTAACTAGTTATCAATTTATATAATACTATGTCCTAAAATAATTATTCAAGATTCTATTATTTGGGGGTGATTTAATTAAAGTATATTTGATTGAAACTTTACTGTTAGGAATGATTCAGAATAAATTTTATTTCGTTATGTTTAAGACTCTTTTATTAATTTTTTTTTAACCAAACCCTCAATAAGGACTATTTATTAGAGTTAAATGAGACCATCATAGGATAGAGGATAACTTATCAAGGAGGAAAGAAAAGATAGTGACCAAGGTAATACTGTTGTGTGTGGAGCATGATTGTTCAGAGGTCTTTATTTCAGCCGGATGTATACCCCAGGAAGTTTTGTACACCCGTCCACGCGGGGGGGCTCGAGGGTAGCGCCCCTGAAGCTAAAAACAGATGTAAATTTGCCTTGTAAAAGTATAGTAATTTCTAGTCAATCTGAGCCGTTCATTAGGCGGATGATCTGACGGTAAGAACTTATGTTTAGTTTAGGGGTTTTTGCCCTAGAAGGAAACCCCCTCTCTTTGTATGAGGGCATTGTAATTGAGAGGCAGATATAGATGTGTATTCTGTGTGAGTGAGAAACAGAGAGGTGAGACTGTGAGAGAAAATAGAGGATATTACAGCGGCTTTGCTATAGGTTGTGTCTCTTCATTTTGCTGGATAATAGAAAGGAAGGACTGGCTGTTCGAGGTGGACGTAGCCCAAACTGGGTGAACCACGTATATCTGTGTCTCTCTTGTTTTGTGCGTTTTCTGTGTTTATAGTTCTACAATATTTTATGTGTTCCATTGCTCCGTAATATATAATTTTCTAACAAATACCATAAGTAGGATGAAAGCGGATAAATCTAAGATCGAAAACAACTGAACTTGAAAAATGATAAGGGCGAGGAGAGGGCGGAAGAGTTATGAAGTGAGAGTTGGGTTCCAAATTTTACTTAATTTCCAACCATAATCCGTATTGAGGTTTTTAGCATGCCTCTCAATCTCAATCGCTTCCCTTAGTTTCATGTGGTGGAAACGATCAATTTTAGCAATGACTTTGGATTCTTCAATGCAGACATGATGTTTTGATTTCTCAGCATGTTCTGTAAGGGCCAAAGTGTGAGAGCGCTTGTGTCTAATTTCAACAACATGTTCACTAATCCTCTGCTTAATGGACCTTCCTGTATCTCCAACGTAAGGGATACCAAAGGAACAGGGAATGAGGTAGACCCCTTTTGAGTCATTCAGGTCAATGGGATCCTTAACCGATCTGAGATAATTTTTAATGGTATTGAGAGGTTTGAAAGAAGAAGAAACATTAGTCTTCTTAAGAATATGGGAAATCCTATCCGAGGTACCTTGGATATATGAGAGATAAACCTTAGAAATAGGATCAACAATAGCAGGTTTAACCTTCAACTCTTTGCTAGCTCCGTGAAAGGACTTGAGGTTATGGGGTTTGTTATACCCATTGATTTCAAAAACCTCAAGAAGATGAAACTTCTCCTGATCAAGGTGGTCATCATCAGAGATTCTTAGAGCACGGGTAGCGAGATTGCTAAGAACCTCGAATTTCTAAGCTGGGAAATGATGAGAATTGGCATGGAGGTACTGTTCTGAGTGAGTCTTCTTTCAAAAAACTTGGTGACAGATGCAGCCATCCTTCCTCATAGAAATGAGAATGTCAAGAAAGGGAAGGCGACCCTTCTCCTCAACCTCCATAGTGAACTTGATGGAATCTGATTAGGAATTTAGGTGGTTGAGGAACAGATCTAGTTTCTCACGTCCATGAGGCCACATGACATATGTGTCATCGACAAACCTCTTCCATTTTTTAGGACAGAATTTAGCGGATGCAAGGGTCCTTCCCTCAAAATATTCCATAAACAAGTTTGTGACAATGGGGGAGAGAGGGGAGCCTATCGCAACACCACATGTTTGTTCATAGAACTCACTTTGGAAACTAAAGAAAGTAGAGGTGAGACAAAGGCCAACTAACTTGGCAGTGTCTTTATCAGTGATGTGATTAATGATATCAATGGATTCTTGGATGGGGATTTTGGCGTGTAAGGAAATGGCATCAAAAATCACCAGTGAATCTCTAAGATCTAATTTGATATCTTTCCAATCTTGAATGAAGGAGAAGTGTCTTTCACAAAAGAATTCATGCAACCCACAAGAGGTTTTAGCTTTTGGGCTAGGAATTTAGCCATAGGATAGGTCAATCCGCTAATGGTATTAATGATAGGCCTCAAGGGGGCACCAAATTTATGAATCTTCGGAAGGCCATGGATCCTAGCGGTAAGGGGGTTGTTCTCAATGAGCTTTCAAGAAAGGGGATTAAGAGATGGATCTACTTTAATCACAGAAGGAACGTCCTTAGAAATGGATTTGAGGGGATTTCTCTTGAGCTTCATGTAACTCCCACTACTAGATAGATGTTCTACCATCTTGTGGTCAAGAATGACAACATCTCCACCTTTGTCCACCCTAAGGACAACAATGTCGGGGTCATCCCTTAGGGATTTAAGGGAAAGAAATTTGGCCTTGTTAAGGATTTTCTTAGGAAGTTTAGCCTTCCTAAGAACAATGGCACAATCTTGTGTGATAATCTCTTTCATATTGTCTCGAAGGTCCTCGAACCTGTATTCAATGCTACAGAGGATGTCATCAATATGAATCTTATTCGGTGCAAAGGAAAAATTGAGACCTTTATTAAGGAGACTAAAGACGGAGGAATCAAAATTTTTGCTCGAGAGATTAATCACATTCTTAAAACCTAACGTATTAGAATTATTATTATTATTAAACTTGAGAGACAAATTGTTTTTAATATTATTATTAACTATTATATTGTTATTATAAATGAAGTGATTCTTATTGATAGTATTCTTATTTCTGTATTTAATTGAATTTTTGAATATTTATTATATTTATTCATATTATTTTTAATATTGTCATAATATATGTTATTATAATAGGGAAGAGAGGGAGACCGGTGTAAAGAAATATTAGAGGTGGAGTTTTTAGTAAATTTAGCAGAGATCTTAGATAAATCATTAACAGACGTAGGGGAAATAGCTGCTAGCGAAATCCGAAGGAGGGGGGTAGGGATATTCTAAGGAATAAGGATCTGAGGCATTGCTAGGATCCATGCGTAGAGGGGGAGGGATGGCGTCTGCAAAGGACTAGGGGAGCAAAACAAGAGGGGGCACGGACGTCATGGAGTAGGCAAAAGGTAGGGCATAGGATGAAGAGGTGCAGACCAGAGAGGAACTTCGAGCAAGGTCATCGTGGGGTGAGCCGGAGGAAATGTGATTGAGTGGGAGAGGTTGGAATCGGAGGGTCCAGGGGATGAAATAGAACTCGAAGAAACATTAGGCAACGCACCGACCGGATCTATCAATGGGTCTGCGTGACGGAAGCCTCCAACGGAAGAGAGTGCGGCTGGAGACGAGGGCGAAACCGGGACTGCCAGCGATGAGGAAGGAGCAGAAACTAGAGACAGTATTGAGGAAGGATATGGTGCAAAAGATGCTCGAGACTGCGACGGAGAGGAGGATGATGGATGCAATTTAGAGTCAAAAACGAAACCGGAGGAACATATTCCAGCATTTAATAATTTCTCATATTTGATCAAATGCTTTTTCTTTCAGGATTCCTCCATTCGGAGGGCCTTCGCTATCGAACTGCCATCGATCACCTTCCACAGAGAAATTGAAACATTGTTTTCTAGATCCAAATGGAGCAAAAAAAGACTGCGGGAAAGATGATCAAGATCCCTCCTTGTTAAACCAATAGCAGATCTAACAAGAGCGGAGCTGGATTTAAAAAAAATATGCTTATTTTTAAAGTTATTAAGGGGATGAGAAATACGGGAAAACACTTAACCAATGATGATCTCTACATTTTTTTGAGAAACATCAAATCGGATTTTTTTTTAACAATTCACAGTCGTGCTTGTTGAAATTGACAAGCTTTGTTAGCCATTTCCTTTTCCTGAACGGTGATAATATTAGATCTAAGACTTTTGTGATCCATAATATAGAGAAAAATCTTTCGGATTAATCATATTGTGAGGATTGTGTTGATGTTTCTATCGAACTAATGTGGTTCATTCTCAAGACAAGGTGAGAAACCATTTGATCTGAGAGAATAAATAGCAGGGATGCATCATTGTTCAGGGTAATCCGTTCAAAATTATCAGTTGGTGAAATAAAATTATTTAGGAATACCTGATGAAGAGATGTTTATTCAATTAACTAGTATTTAGTTAGAAAATAGTTGTTATGTAATAATTAATTATTTAACATCGAAATTGTAAATTATTAATCAATTTAAATAATAAAAATAATCTAAGAATAACTTATTTACATAATATTATTAGTTTGGATTAACCTATTCAATGTGAATTAGGTAGAAAACTAGTAGTTATCATGATATAATAAATTATTTAATAATAATCTTAAAATGATTAATATAATAAAAAAATAATAATATTATCTAAGCATAATTATTAATATAATATTAAAAGGTAAGATAGACTTATTCAGTGTGAATAAGTTGGAAAATTAGCCATTATAATAAATTAGTTAATAATATTATTAAAATTAATTTATATATAATAATAGTTTGGTTGAAAATAAGTAGGTAATAAATTAGTCAAAAATAATATAAAAATATAATTCATTTATCATTCAAATAATAATATAATCTAGGAATATATATATAATATAGTTAGGGTTCACTAATAATATATATTAAAAATAATCAATTTAAATAAATAATAATTATTTGTTATGTAATTAAATATCAATTTATATAATACTATGTCCTAAAATAATTATTCAAGACTGTATTAGTTGGGGGACTTAATTAAAGTATATTTGGTTGAAACTTTGTTGTTAGGAATGATTCAAAATAAATTTTATTTCATTATGTTTAAGAATTTTTTATTATTTTTTTTAACCAAAACCTCTATAATGACTATTTATCGAAGTTAAATGAGACCATCCAAGGATAGAGGATAACTTATCAAGGAGGAAAGAAAAGATAGTGACCAAGGTAATACCATCAGCAGGATGAAAGCAAACAAATTTAAGATAGAAAACAACTGAAGTTGAAAAATGATAAGGTTGACGAGAGGGCGGAGGAGTTATGAAGCGAGAGCTTGGATCTAGATTTTACTTAATTTCTAGCCATCATCCCTATTGAGGTTTTTGGCATGCCTCTTAATCTCAATCCCTTCCCTTAGTTTCCTGTGGTGGAAATGATCAATTTTAGGAATGACTTTGGATTCTTCAACGTAGACATGATGTTTTAATTTCTCAGCATGTTCTGCAAGGGCCAAAGTGTGGGAGCCATTGTGTCTGATGTCAGAAACATGTTAGCTGATTCTATGCTTAATAGACCTTCATGTTTCTCCAATGTAGTGGATACCAAAGGAACAGGGAACAAGGTAGACCCCTTTTGAGTCATTCATGTCAATAGGGTCCTTAACCGATCTGAGAGAAATTTTAATGGTATTGAGAGGTTTGAAAGAAGAAAAAACATTAGCCTTCTTAAGAATATGGGCAATCCTATCCTTCTTCTTTCAAACCTCTCAATACCATTAAAGATTCTCCGAGATTGGTTAAGGACCCCATTGACCCGAAGGACTCAAAAGGGGTCTACCTTGTTCCCTATTCCTGTGGTATCCCCTACATTGGAGAAACATGAAGGTCTATTAAGCAGAGTTTCAGTGAACATACTGTTGACATCAGACACAATCGCTCCCGCGCGTCGCCCCTTGCAGAACATGTTGAGAAATGAAAACATCATGTTTGCATTGTAGAATCCAATGTCATTGCTAAAATTGATCATTTCCACCACAGGAAACTAAGGGAAGCGTTTGAGATTGAGAGGCATGCCAAAAATCTCAATAGGGACGATGGCTAGAAATTAAGTAAAAGTTGGATCCCAGCTCTCGCTTCATAACTCCTTCACCCTCTCCTCACCCTTATCATTTTTCAACTTCAGTTGTTTTCTATCTTAAATTTATTTGCTTTCATCCTGCTCATGGTATTACCTTGGTCACTATCTTTTCTTTCCTCCTTGATAATTTATCCTCTATCCTTTGATGGTCTCATTTAACTATGATAAATAGTCCTTATAGATATTTTGGTTAAAAAAAAATTAATAAAGATTCTTAAACATAACGAAATAAAATTTATTTTGAATCATTCCTAATAATAAAGTTTCAACCAAATATACTTTAATTAAGTCACCCCAACTAATAGAATCTTGAATAATTATTTTAGGACATAATATTATATAAATTGATAATTAATTACATTAACAACTAATTATTTATTATTTAAACTAATTATTTTTAATAATATTATTAGTCAACCCTAACTAATAATATTATATATATAGATTATTCCTAGATTATATTATTATATTATTATTTGAATTGACAAATGAATTATTTTTTATATTAGTATTGACTAATTTATTACATAACAACTTATTTCAACCAAATGTCATTATATAAATTAATTTTAATAATATATTAACTAATTATTATAACGGCTAGATTTCCACCTTATTTCACATTGAATAAGTCTACCCTAACTTTTAATATTATATTAATAAATTATGCTAGATATATTATTATTTTTAATTATATTAATTATTTTAAGTTTATATTATTAATAATTTATTATATCATGATAACGACTAGTTTTCTTACCTAATTCACATTGAATAAGTTAACTCTAACTAATAATATTAATGTAAATAAGTTATTCTTAGACTATTTTATTATTTAAATTGATTAATAATTTACAATTTTGATATTAAATAATTAATTATTACATAATGGCTATTTTCTAACTAAATACTAGTTAATTTAATAAACATCTCTTCATCACATATTCCTAAATAATTTTATTTCACCAACGACTAATTTTGAACGGCTTACCCTGAACAATGATGCATCCCTGCTATTTATTCTCTCAGATTGAATGGTTTCTCATCTTATCCTGAGGATGAACCACATTAGTTGGTTCGAAACGTTGACCAAATCCTTACAATGTGATTAATCCGAAAGATTGTTCTCTATATTATGGATCACAAAAGACTTAGATCTAACATTAAAAATTTTAACTGAATTTCTTGTCCATGTAGTTATACATAGTGACTCTCCTCCACATGAGTTCTATGAGGTAGAGGTGGAGGTGGGGGAGTATTAATGGAAACATGCACTTGTGGAGGATGGCCTCTCTAATCAACTGCCCCCTTGGATGACCTCCTAAAATCGTCCATGTAGCGAGTTCCCTGAGTCTACAAGTAATCATGAACTTATATTAATATAAATGAAATCTAATATAATAATTTGACAATAAGAGTAAAAAATTTCATATATATATGCACATTGCCCATCTCACGTGGGTCGTGTGCCCTCCAAGTGTCACAGATGTCATCATGGCACATACATGCATATGAAAAAAGTTGGTCAGCAAGTAAACTCGTGAAAAATGAATCATCATATAAAGGAACTGGAAATCCAAATGGCGTTAGTCTGCTAATCTCTCCATGCAATGAATCATGTTCACTAACCAATGATGTTCCCATGTTATCTGTGATGGTATCCCTGGTCTCAACACCAAGTTGTGATGACTCCTCTAGCTCTATCGGAAATACCACACTCCAAGACGATAGTAGCAACAATATTAAAGGCGGTGGTACATGCCTAAGGTCTGTACGAGGCCTCAAGATCATATGTACGTCACGAGCTAGCTCCATAATAATCATATCAGGTATCAACGTAATCCTACCTCATATGTAACACGAAATCTGCATATATATGCATGGAAAAATGAAGGATGACTTGGTCATGGTGGGGGAACTAGCCTCAATCTCCAATAATTGATCATACACAAAAAAAGTGGCATCAACATTCTTAAAATGTTTGAGTGGACTCAGAACTTTATGTTTAGCAAGGTGATCTGGTGGGATGTCGAACAACTCCCCATGAACATCAATGTTCTTGGTGGCCTCTTTTACCACCTCCCAAATCTATGGGCCTCTAACCTCATGCATCCTAATCCTTTGTATGGAATGTAGGAGGTGGCTTTGTGGACCCAACCTGCAATATGTCATGATCAACCTATGGATACTTTCCACCATCAAAGAAAAATTATGCCTAGTAGGGGAACTGGAAGGGATGTTACACAACTCTAATGTGATCCACTTATGCTGGGCTGTAGCATCCTCCAACGTGATACTAGTTTTAGCATTGTCCCACAGAGGGATCAACGTTGCCCTATGATCCTCACTTCACCCTGCTGAGGATCTACAAATCATAAACATAGTTTAACATATATATTTAACAAACTAGAAGCATAATAACATATACATTAAATTCAAGCACATCAATTGAAGATGATTTAAAAAGTAAAGACAATTTCAAGACATAAAGACATAAAGTTTAAAGAGGATTTAAAAATTCAAGAAGTGTACCTAAAAAATGTGAGGAAGGTCCATTATCAGTAGTATGATCATTACCAAAGATAGAAAAACTACCTATGACACTCTAACTAGCATTGAAGGAAAGATCTATGAGTGGAACACACACTCTAAGTGGACTACATGATCTATAATGAGCTTGGTCATGTATAGCATATCCCCCCACACTCCAACGTTCTGCAATTGGGGGGCATATAAGAGATGCCTATGCATATTACATATAATACATATAAATTAATCTAAGACAAAAATGTTGGCTAAACTATTACATATAATACAAAAATATTACATATAATACATATAAACTAATCTCCAAGAAAAAATGTTGACTTGGAAAGAATGTTGACAAGAAAACCATTTCTAAACTCAAGTAGAATAATCTATCCTGAAGTCCTAAACTTTCGAGTCCATTTTTTGATAATTTATCGATAAAAATATTTAGTTCCATGTAAACACAATCGAAAGAAGTGACCAAATCTACCTTCACATGTTTTTCCATTTCTAAATAATGCATTTTATTCTTAGGGCACAAATATGTAAATATATATGTAAAAAATTGAAATAAACCTATTTGAAAAACTAATAAAATTTGATGCCGACCAAATACTCCA
The DNA here is from genome assembly GCA_000404065.3 of Pinus taeda. NCBI lineage: Eukaryota > Viridiplantae > Streptophyta > Pinopsida > Pinales > Pinaceae > Pinus > Pinus taeda. The sequence goes on along the minus strand of APFE031508342.1, from coordinate 93,429 downwards.
ATAGACTTTAAGTTCTTATAAGGTTTGACTTTGACACATGACATGTATTAGGTGCAAGCACATGAAAACAATGTTTCTTGTACAACACACTACATAATGACACAATATGGTACAAATTAGAAAAGAGTAAAAATGGTTTTATTCACTTTAAATGCACTTTTCATGATGGACTTAATGTATCTATCAATGATGTGTTGTTGAAACCTGAACACACACACACACACACACACACACACACACACACACACACACATATATATAATGTTATGTGTGTGTGTGTGTTATGTTTTAAATAGTTATGCTATGTTAAATGTTATAGTTATAGTTATATTATGTTATATTTATATTGTACATGTTACGCTATGTTATGTTATGTTATAGATTTTTTTTAAAGAAACAATTATATTATATTGTATCATCTGAAGAACGAGCCAGAACCCTTACATCAAGAGATATATCTTCTTTTTCCATAACTAAATACTCTCACCAAAAATTCTATTTCTACTTGGTATTTTCCATACAATGATTCTTACATTATTTATCTTATATATATGCCAAAAAAATCCACAGAATTCAACAAAAAAACATAACATTAAACTAGTCTATATTACCTGATCTCCATCTTCCTTATCCACGCTTTCTCTAGCTTCTTGTTCAATATCCACTTCTTCCTTCTGGATAGCAAGATCTCCCATACGTTGGTCCCGGAGGCTACTATCTTGTTGTTCTTCATTGGTGTCTCGAGGGCGGGGATCACACAGTCCATAAGCTTCTTTCAGAACTCCAATAGTAACCAATTCCACTTTGATCTTGATTACATCCACCTTAATATTTAGCGCATCAACCTTCTTTTCTAGCATGGTCACCATAATCTGGAGGCATTCCACTTGCTTCTTTAATTCTTCTAGTTGGCGATTTATCAGTGTAAAATGCAAGTGAGCTTTTATAGTAAATTTCTCTCAAAGCTTCAAGATTGAGTTTGATATTTCCTCCAATGCACTTAACAATAATTCCTTCCTACCATTCCTGTTGTTATCTACACTTGGGGAAGCATTCTTCTGAGCATTGAGACTTTAACCAATGTTAGTGTATATTTTAGAGGGAGAATATTTATTATATAATGCATCTTCCCAACTCTTGAAGCTCTAATGACCATCGTTTCAGTTGCATTGAAATACCACCAAATCCCTGCAATATATCCTTTTCACTGCTTCCAAGTTTTATCGTACTGGAATGGATTATGAAGATGGATTTGTCAATTAATACTAAATGATAACATATTAATAAGGGGTAGTCTAATTCCCCAACAACTCTCAAACATGACGTTTAACCAATAATTTCCCCATTTGTAGACCTCATCCTAACGCAAATGCTTGCACGATGTGCTTGTCAACTGTATAATATTGGATTCGGGGATTAATAAATGAATTATTTCCCTTAGGCTCAAATCCAGCCACTAGCTGGCCAGTTTAATAGACATTGATTCTTTGATTGATGACAATGACATCATGGAACATAGCACAATGACATTGTGTCTTCGCCCAGGGAAATGATCCCCTCTTCTAAGGTTGTTCTATTATTGGCTTATTCATTGGCCAATTTATTGTTTCCCCTTTTAATATCGAAAAGACTAATAATTTCATATTTTTCCATCTAGATTCAAATTATTACATCAAGTGGGAACTAGCTTTTCTCTGGAAGATTCTTAGAATGATGGAATTTTTGTATTGTTATTAAAGAATCTCCAAATAATACAAGATGTTGAATCCCATAAGTCATTTTTATTCGAAGACCCTACCATAATGCAAGAGCCTACACTTGATTGTTTGTAGTCCATCCTAATCCCTATGCAAATTTTGTAACTATTTCTCCTTTGGGGTTGAATATAACCCCTCTCGCTCCTGCCTCCCCCTTAATTCCTTTCGAAGATCCGTAAAAAATAACCAAAATTAATTTTGAGAGAGTTTCTAGTCCATGAACTACTCACTCCCCATTCTTATTAAAAATGAGGGAGGTTTACTTCCAAATTTGAAGTTCCTAACATGATGTATAATATTGCTAACCCTGAGCCATTCAGACTCACCTAATGAGAGATTCCTAGTCTCTACAGGGTCAAATCCATTAGGGGATATGACCTCAACAACGATCTTTATGGATTTCAGAGTTGTGTCACTTTCAGAGCTGCTTTGATTAGATTGAGCTTCAAAATTTTGAAAGCATGGTTGTGTGAAAGCCAAATTTCCCAACAAAGGTATTTAGGGAGAGAAACCCAACACCTTATGGGAACCAAGCTTGCCTTCAGATCGGGTATTGAGACTTCCATGATTCAAACATTTCAAACTAGTACCATGGAATGGTTTGGATATGCTTGATTGGGCTTATCACAACTCTCCACACTTTTAGAAAAAGGGGAAATGGAAGAAGACATGTTTAATTTGCTCTTCCGCTGCTTCATGTAGGACACATCTAGAAGGTACTCCAATTTTCCTTTTTTTCAAATTCTCCATCGCTAAGATCTTACCATGCACTCGTACCCAGTAGAAGGTGCTTACTTTATGTAGGTCACCTTTATGCCAAATTTTTCCCCATATAATTAATGTAGGAGGGTGCTGCAATTGTGATATTAGAAATTCATATCCTTGTTTAACAATGTATTTAGTCTTTTTTCCTCCACTCCTGGTTTTTCAGTCCATTCTATTGGTGGCTACCTGGGGATATCCTTTTAGGAATTTCATCATAATTTCCCATTGCTGAGAAAGATTAGAGGGAAGTTGTGGGCAGTGCCACCCAGTCTAGCATCCCACATCATCCCATTCTGAAATATCTGTTAGTTTGGTTATGTTATGTTAAATAGTTATAAAACTATGTTATGTTATAAACAATATATATAGAACTATAATATATATTCACATGTGAAGTTATAACTTTATAATAGTTAAATACATATAATTATATTTATAATTATATAGTTACGAATTATACTTGTAGTTATGTTAAATACTTTATGTGTGTGTGTGTGTGTGTGTGTGTGTGTATTTATTCTTTTTTCCTCCACTCCAAGTTTTTCAATCCATTCTATTGGTGGGTATCAAGGATATCGTTTTAGGAATTTGATCATAATTTCCCGTTACTGAGAAAGATTAGAGGGAAGTTGTGGGCAGTGACACCTTGTCTAACATCCCACATCATCACATTATGAAATATCTGCTAGTTTGGTTATATTATGTTATGTTAAATAGTTATAGAACTATGCTATGCTATAAACAATATATATAAAACTATAATACATATTTATACATGTGATGTTATAACTTTATAATAGTTAAATACATATAATTATATTTAATAATTAAAATAGTTGTGAATTATACTTGTAGTTGTGTTAAATTATATATATGTGTGTGTGTGTGTGGTTGTAAAATTTTGTTTTTGGATTTTTAACTTTAAAGATAATATTTTATTTAAGTAATAAATTTTTTAAAAACTAATCCGTGCTATATTTATTGTTATTTTTTTTAGTTTTTAATATATAAATTAATTTAAATAAAAAAAAAAAAATCTTATTTGAATATAAAAAAAAATTAAAACAAAATTTCTTATTTGATAAATAGAGGTTCACCATGCGCAATCATATTCATCATGTCAATCTCAAACTCCTAATTTATTTATTTATTGGTTATAGTTTGGTTGTTTTCTATTTTGAAGTATTTTTTGGGTATATTTTCAATCATACTTGTTCAAAATTTAAAATGCATTTTAAATAACAAAAAAAAAAATAATGAAAATTTACTTCACTAAAAATTCCTATCAAAAAACTTTAAAACCTAATTAGAAAATAATATTTTTACCATTCAAAATCAAAAATATATTCATAATAAACATGCTACCAAATTCCAAGGAAAAAAATCAAAACCAAAATTCTAGTTCTTGTGGTGGTTTCAAAGCATTTTCTTGGTAGTTTTGTGGTTTTATAGGTTGTTTTTGTGGTTTTCTAGGGTTGTTTTTGTGGTTTTCTAAGTTGTTTTTAGTTGATTTGAAGGGTTTTTTTAGCGCTTTTCATGGTTTTTGTATGGTAAGTTTTTTTACAAATTAATTTATTTAATCTTGCAAGAAAAATTAAATAAAAAAGACAAAAAAATAGGAAACCTACCTTGTCTTAAGCCTCTGAGACTTTGGTGGGGTTGTTGGAGAGGTTGGTTGTGTTTCTCCATGGTCCAATTGCTCAATCGAACTCCAATACCTTGATCGAACTCTTATTTATCCCGCAGTCTATGTTAATGATGCACACAGACTACGACCACACATTTTAATAGGAAATAAGGGATCGATCAAGCTCTAAAGTTCCATCAAGTCCTAAAGCTCAATTGAGCATTAGAGCTCGATTGATTCCTAATGCTTGATCAAGTGTTAGAGATCAATTGACCTATTTTTTTAGTGCTCGATTGAGTTCTTAAAAATGGCTCAATCTAGTGCTTAAACTTCTCGATCTAGCCCTCTTTTTTTCACCTAAATGTGCCCTCGAAAAAGTGTAACCCAACTCCATGTTTTTACCCATAGTTAGATCATCAAGAGTAGTGGTAACTAAATCTTCTATTGTAGAAACCAGAAACACCACATCGAGTTGTTTATTTCTTAGAGTTTTTATGAGGATGAATAACAACAACAAAAAATATACCAAGAGCTTTTGTAAACCAACAAGTAATATAATGAAACTCCCGTAGTTCGTCGTAAGTAACTTCAAAAGCACAATGCAAGATTCACTGTAGAGATTCTTCTTTCTCATAAATGTGAGTTGGAGTGGGATTTTGGTTATTGTTGCCTTGAACTAAAGTTTCTTTTGGCAAATGTAATGAATTATCAGACATATAAAGGCTTCCCTCCTTCTAGCACCAGAATGTTGACGATGCTAGAAATTGCCAACATACAAGGGGTATCCCTGATATGAAGTCCTAGTTATACCTCACATAGTTTCGTGTAGGAACCCCATCTGAAATATGGCTTGGCCGCCACAATATTAAATATTTTCCTTGGCTAAAATGGTTAGAATAAGAGAGAAATGCACATATACTTTAAAATGAGCAAGTAAGCCTTGTGAAATGTTCAATTGCAATATGTATCAAGGTTCTTTCACCAGGAGGGAAGAGAAAGTGAGTCTTTAGAACACAATTATTAGTATTATACTAATAAATACACATGCAGATACATATGAAATAGTTAACCATATAACGAAATAGTTCACATAAAAATAATAATTATTTAAGAAAATAAAACACACATTCAATAAGATAAGAACCAAAGCTAACAAAGTAGTTTCGTTTCTTTAGTACAGGAGAACATAAAAACATACCACAAACATCTAAATAATAGTCTTACAATATTCATGATATATGCATGAAAGTGTTTTGGATCAACGGTCTTCTATTATTAAATGAAAGTTCTGAGATATATCATTACAATGAGACACCACTAGCCCCAATATTGGAGCATTAAGCCACTACTTTCTCCTCATAAGAATGATCTTCTCTCTAATGGCTAGTTGGAGAAGCCAATGTGAAGAATCCTTAATTAATGAAGCTTCTTTTATAACAAAAGGAATGACCTTTCATATCCCCATGAATCTTGGCCTACCCTCATGACTCTTGGACTTCTAATATGACCTTTGGACTTCTATAAACCTTTTTCACTTTTCCTAGTGACTCCTTTGTCTATATGTTATTATTGGAGTTTCAAAATATTTTCATTTACAATACTTTCCAAAATACAAAATCATTTTTCACATGATATTGTGGCAACAACAAGACAAACCATTGAAATTGATGGCTAGGATTCCAGTGACTTGTAACATGAAGTTCTTTGAGAAGTGATGAAACCACCACTATGTCTTCAATTCTTTGTGCATATCTTGTAGTGTTATTTCTTTCTACCCTCCAAAGGGTCTAGACATGTTATGGAGTCTTCATGGGTCACTTTTACCTTTACAATCCAAAATTACTTCAATTGTTGCAACATGGTGCCTTTGTGCATTTTCCTTCAAGAATTCCCCCTTGGACAACTGCTTCTAGTAGATCTCCTTGAACATGTTCTTCCATGTTTACTGAGTGTACCTATAGGTGAAGATCACTCATGGCAAGCAACAATTAGTTTAAAAATATGCTACTCTACTGTGATTCATGCGATGAGTCATTTTAGGATCAACAATGTGTAGGGGGAGGAAGGATGACCTTTTGAGCATAGTGCATGCTTAGAGGAGATAGGAAGGTAGGGATTGGTGAATAGAAATGTGCAGTGCATAGTTTTGGAGGAGAGAGAGGTAGGGTGAGCGCATGACACGGTGGCAAGAGGAAATAGTGCAAGAGTTGTTCACTAAAAATGCGAAATGCATAAGGGAGGGTGGCCAGGGTCTCAAGGAAGGTTCAGGGCATATTTTCAAGGTACAACGAGGGGTAGCACTTCCCACTAAAAGTGCACAATTTTATACACTATGTAGGCAGGGTCAAGGTGGTGCAAGGATGAAAAGTAAGCAGTAAGGTGAGGACTCTTGCTGACTAGGATTGTGCAGTGTGTAGGAGAGAGAGGGAAGGCTTAGGGTGGAACATAGAATATTTCCAACTAACAAGGAGCATCACTACTAAGCTCTAGAAGTACGAAGTGCACTCTTTGAAGCCCAAAAGGAAAGTTGCAAGGTCAACAAAATGACTTAGTATGAAAGAGTGAAACATGGAAAAACATAATGAGTTAGGGTAGGATCAAACTTTACACATATAAACTCATCAATAAAACTCAAACAGGACCAAAGCCTAAGAAATATACATCAAAACATCAGTTCAAAAATAACCACCAAGTGCAATAGACAAAACATGAGTGATTGTGACACATAAGTGTCGTTTTGTGACTTAAAAGTGTGTTATTGTATCAAAGTTCACTATAAGTGATCTAAAAAATCCAATGAAATTAAAGAAGGGACATGGACACTTTAAATATGTGTGAAAACATAAAATGACACTATATGACCAAAAGCGACCCTTAACATGGTAGAAATAGGCTCCAAAATTCAAATATGGTAAAATTTTGGAGGGTGTTGTAGCAACGAAAACACATCCATATATGGACATTCATAAGTAAGATGGTCTCCTTGGAAAACATTTCATGGGAATTTGGCCTTTCTTTCTTGTCATTAGTGCCCCCATCTATGTTGGATTGGGTTTTTTGTGTCTCTCGAGAATTATTAGAAGTTTTTTTCTATTTGTTCTTCTTCTTTTTACCGCTAGTTTGTTGAGGTTTTTTTGGTTGCATGGACTACATTAGATCTAATTTAGTGATATTTTAGGAGATGTAGAATTCTGAGAGCTTAGCATAATATTTGGGGTTGGGAATGTCACAATCTTTTGGCCCAATTAAATAGATAACTAGCTCATAACATCTATGGTTACAAAATCTCTCATGCCATCAACATGTGGCCCCAACTTTGAATGAGATAGACTAGTTAATGGTCAAGGGACATTTTGGATAATTTCATACAATGTGCCAAGCTTTGAGTAGATCAATTCAAGGTGGTAGGCACATAGAATATCTTGTTCCTTGGTACAAGCCCTTGTCATTGCAAGAACCTTGGAAATTGGAGGTAGCAAGGATTAAGTGAGCCAATATTTTAACAATCATGCAAGAATATTGGTCCTAATCAATTTCTTACATCACCTCCACTCATGTATATGATAAACAAAAACAGGTGAAAGTGTCTTGCCTAAAGTTATATAAGAGATAAATGTTGTTCTCTTATCATTAAGGGAGCTAAAATTTGTTCATAAATATGCATGCAAACAATTGGCTGAGTAATGATAAGGTGCTTAGTTAAGTTCAATATGAAATTTAGTAGCATCACCAATTAAGGTTCACTGGAAGAGATGCAATCAAATATTATCATCTTCCAAATAATTGGATGAACACCAAAAGTGGTATGTATTTATATGTTATCAACTTCTCTACCATATTTCCATCAAATTTTGGAATGTTATATTATAACTTAGTATGCATAGGTTTCCCCTGTGAGTGATGGAAAATGGGATCATTTTGTTATCAACTTATTTTCACCCTTAGGGTTAGATAACAATCTACCTTTAATGCACACAACTTGAGTGCTGAGATTCCTCTCCCATAACCTTGGAAAGATTCACTTTTAAGCCTCATCACTCCTCCTCGACAACTCAATATGACATTGCTACCTAGAAATTGAGATCAATAAATTTCGCTCATACAAAATATATTCAAAATGTCTGAAATATAAAGAAATCCATATGGATAGTATATAAAATATATATGAGAATTTTGTAACCATAAAATGTGATATGATGATGAGAGTAGAATTAGGGTCCCATATATATACCTAAGTGGGAGTTCCAATTCATAATGAGTCATTTCCTTAGGGAGATTTCCTTTCATAATTTTTTTTTTAAGAAATGGTTAGGATTTTGGAATTACAATAAAATTTTGATGTCTATGTTAGAACCCTTACAAAATGCTTCTTTGTCCAATACTACACTACTTTTAGAAGCACAAAATAGTAGTGTGTTTTTTCTTATGACAAGATTTCCAACATTCTTGAACAGAAGCCTATGATGGACTCTACAAAATACTCCTGGTAACAATATATATCTACAATACATTCGGAGACTTCAAAATTGAATTAAGATTCTAATAGAGAATAGCCTTTCACCCTATCTTGTCCACATAGTTGTGTTGCTACCCTTAGTTTGTGTTCCATTCCATCGAGCTCTCCTGGCATTTTTGTATTTTTGTTCCATTCCATCAAGCTCTCCTAGCATTTTTCTATTATTTCTCCTCACTAATCCTCATTGCTTCCACGCTATATTTGGCACCACTACTAAAGCATTTTTCTATCTCTAAAATCTTGATGTTCATTATTGCTAGCTGAGTGTTAATCTCACACTATAGATTTTCCCTCGTTAATTACAATAAAGAAAATTGTATGTCCAATAGAAACTTAAATGTCAACCTCTCCTTCTCCTCTGCAATGCCATTGTGGTTCAAATATTTTAGAAGCCTGTCAAAAGACTCCATTAATCTCTCCAAGAGTGCTCCATTAATCTATACAATGTCTTGTGGAATGGAGACCTTAGCGTGCTATTGAGTTTGCTCAGCATAGAACATTATCGAATGTGGACTATGTTTCTCCATTTATAACCAATTCTACATGTGCACCACCCCTTGATGCATTGAATACTAGAGCCTCTAAATCCATAATGATCTCTTATTAATTTCTTTGGAATGAAATCCAATAATTATAGAGGAGGGGTGAAATAAAGTTTATAGTATGGAGAAGTGATCCAGGTGGATGTTGGTGGCCACCCACCTATCCCATTTGGACCCCCACAACTGTCTCTTTTAGTTTTTCAGTTTCCGTAATTGTAGCACAATTTACTATTTTTAACAGTTTTTTGGGTCCTAAACTTCGGGAGCTATTTTGAGGCCCTAAACGACGTTTTTTGGGAAATATGGGGGCAACATGGGTTCATGGACTAATGTTTCCCTTCCCAAATTGGTAGTTCTCGGATAGATCTTTCTAATGAGCTATCATACGCGTCAAATGAAGATCGTATGCCAAAGTTACGACCCCAGGAAATTGATGTACCAATTTACCCAAAACGGGGCCCACAATTTGGCGTTTCATCTTCTAG
>APFE031508342.1:28186-79992 GCA_000404065.3 Pinus taeda | reverse complement strand
GCTGCATCTTTGTGTATATGGTTATCTCTGTATTTTGTTGTGTTCCTGTTTAAATCCGGATCAAGAAGTAAATTCATTTGCGAGGCTGAGGATCCAAATGCTTGGGAGAGGTCATTATTTCCTTGATAAATTAAAAACCCATGTAAATTGTGCATGCATGAAGCCCATAGTGATCCCCGGGTGGGATTGATATAGATAGTGGTACTCCATTATTTTATGTCAGATATTCAGAGTTAATGTTCACCAATGCTCCTCCCTTACTCTTGATCCATTGACCACTACATCTATTCCATTACATATATTAAATTTGTTGATTCTTAAAACTTTAATAATGCTTCTAATGATCATGGGATATGTGAAATGGTGACTACCCTATTATAAACTTATAAATTCCCCTATTCCATAGTGGCATCTTGATTGGCCAATGAATTAGCCTTTGGGTTCAATTGTCTGAGCACATGAAAATTTCGATTTGTTGGAATTGCAAAGATATTATAAATATCCTTTGAAGGTGTTGACAGTGTTGGATCCCACAAACATATAGGGGATATCCCCAATATGATGTCCCAATTAGAACTCACATCATTTGGTGTAGGATTCCCATCCAGAAATATGTCCTGACTTCCATTAACTTAGAGATTTTCCTTTGCTTAAGAAATTATCATGAGAGAGTAGCACACATGTCATTTTGAATGAGAAAGAGAGTGTACCTTGTGAATTGTTCAACTGTATATGTATCAATTTTATTTCACTGCAAGGGAGAGAAAGTGAGAATCTAAAAGAAAAGTAATAGGATTAATCTAGTGGAGATGCATGCACATGAATAAGAAAAAATCAGTGTACATCAAGTGAAATAGTTCACATAGATGATATGATCATTAAAATCATCACAACACATTTCCAAAAAGTTGAGAACTAAAGTCATCAAAGTAGTTCAATTAATTTAGTACATATGGAAGCCAACATAAACTGCAAACATTAAAAGAGTAGTCTCAAAACATCCACGATCTATGCATGAAAATATGCTGGCCAAATGGCTTCAAGTATTAAGCAAAAGTCTCAAGATACATGAATATAATTAACATCACTAGCTCCAATAATGGAGCATTAGAGTCACTACTTACTCCCCAAAAGTACTATCTCTATCTCTATAATTCCTTATGGGAGAAGCCAAGCTTAAATGTCTTTTTCTTGAGTAATGAAGCCCTTTTATAACTTGAGGCACGACCTTTCATATCCTCATGCATCTTGACTTTCCAACTTCTAATGACCTTTTCACTTCTATAACTCTTGAACTTCCAAATGAATTTTGGAATTACAAATGACTCTTGGAATTACATGTCTTTTGGACTTCTTCACATGGCTCTTTTGTCCATACATAGATCTTGGAATTATACTTCTTTTTCTTTACAATAATTACATCATTACATTGTAATTTCCACACCATAATGTGGTGAGGACATGACAAGTCTCTATCAATGATGACTAGGACTCATACTGACTAATGACATGGAATTTCTTGTGTTATAGACATATTTGGGCACGGCAACCCCAATCATATATGTCCATAAACCAAGGGCTTCTGAGTCCCTAAAAGTGTTGTTTCACACCCTAAAGGAACAAGGTTAGCTGATTACATCATCTCCCAGATGTTCTCCATGGAAAACTGCTCAGAACTGGTCAAAACTGGACCATACAGACTGCTCAGTGCTAAGGGTGTGATGCATCTCACCTGCCACATGCAAAAAGTATGATGCATACTGAAAAGCCCTTCTGTAGGGTGCAATGGGCGAGAGTAGACAAATGGTAGAGACAATTTGCAAGGTGGATTATCATGGAATCTTCCAGAAACTTCTCTTGTGACACTTGCCTCTCTGAATTTGCCCAGGGATGAGTAAGAGATTATGAATCTCCAAGTGGAACCAAGAACTATCAAAGGGAGGACACTAATCAAAATCCCAGAAGTTGACTCACCCCCTGCAAACATCTATATATGGATCCCTCATCCCAGAGATCCAGAGGCAGGAATTTTGTATCTTGTAAGGAAGTTCTGTTGGTTTCCTGGTGGAACATCATAGTGTTGGGTGATCTAAGCTTTTCATGAGGTGAAGAAGGGATTTCATGCTGGGAGGATGACACTGCGTTAGATCAATGGGTTGTAATCCTCTCTTCTAATCTTTCTATCAATAAAGCTATTCAAGTTTTCCTCCACATTCTTGTATGTTTGATGATATACACATTTATGTGGTCAATATATATCTGGTCCTATATTGTTTATGATTGTAGATCTCTGTACTTTGAAGGTATTATGCTGCTTTGACTTTATAGGTACTCTTTGAAGTGGGGTAAGCAAGGAAGGAGCGGCAATGATCTGCCAGAGGGGAGAAGGAACAAGCAAAGAACCAAGAGAAACATTGAGGTTGGTATTATTTTCTCCTCTCATATCTACTTCTCATAAAGGAAAACGAAAGTAGCTTTAGTTTGTTTGTTTCTAAGATAGCTACCCATCTTAGTGGGACTAGCAGCTCTGAATGGACACTAGATTTCCCGATAACAAAATGGCAACTCCACTGGGGATCGAATAGCTTGTTTGCTTGTCTATATTTGTTTGCTTTATAAACTACAGATGGAGCCTAAAGTTAAGCCAGCTAGCCTTCGAACTGTATTTGCTATGAAAGTGCAAAGTAGATAAATGCTACTTTAGTCCATCTCCAGGTTTTGTTTATAAACTAAACAATTGATTTGCAAACATCCTAATTGCCCTAGTGGTGGCTCAAGTAACCTCATTAGATCAGCCCTTGTGATTTTCATTTACTGACTATCATTAGCTCAGCCTAAATCCCTGAACTAAGCTGCAAACTGTGACCAAAAACCAAGTTGAAGTCTCGTACTTAGACCATCGCACCTTCTCCTCTTGGCAATCTGGATGCATCGCACCTCCTGTGTGTAGTAGGTGAGATACATCCTTGTTTCCCTGTGTTACAGGTGCGATGATTAGATAAGACTGTTTCTATAGAAATTTTATGAATAATATGACACTTATTCAACCGCGATTATCCTGATTATACACTATTGCGGAATCCATGCATAATACATAATCTCATCTATGTTGATCATCAATTTAGTAGTATCCAGAAACATACACATGTGCACATTGAAGCATCAATCACACATATCAACACAGTATGTAGCTGGGGAAAGCATAAAGCTGAAAACCCCACAAATATTTGTATATTATATTGATTGAGATCATGTAACAATACATAGTACAATACTCCTCACAAGTACTCAGCACTATCTCCACCTGTTACACACAATACAACTCAGATCTAAATCAATCACTGATTCAAATCACCTCTGCTGCTTGCCTGTCTCCGTTGCACAATCTTGCATAGAGAATGGATGAGAATGGCTGAACCATTCACGTGTTTCCCTTGTGTAACACTACCCAATACTCATTGGCAAATCAATCCCATTGATTGTGCAAATCACATGCACAACTATAGTCACAACTGACAGCTGTCTTGCCCTTTCACTTACCTCTAACACTTGTCTCCACTGAACTGTCCATGCACTGAGTTAACTGATGTATTCTTTAGTTGATTTATGAGTTAATAATTAGTGAATTAATTAATAACTAATTCACACCACTCAACATTAGTCTATTTTCCAGTTAGACTAACTACAACTAGTTCAAATGAGTCAAACTGAACACAACTCCATCAACTCTTGATCCAACTCCACAAAACTCAATCATTGAATTCCTAACTGAAGTCCTCCATGCAATAGCTTAAGTTAACCCATAAGAACCATGTATTTCCTTCTGGCAGCTGCATGTGCCACATCCGTAGATGGAACTGAAGTGCTCCAAGAGAATAAGATAATGTTTATAGTCCAAATATTATTAAGGGCTAATAATATTCAACAATTCTATATTTACATTGACAGTACCTCCGTTGTTGTCTAAAAATAGAAGTCCATTTATTTTTACCAACATGACCAATCATCCATAAACAACATCTTGCAACTCATAGACCATGATCCATATGTCTAAAAATAGACTTTGTGCCAAAACTTGCCCAGCAGGCCCACTTAGTGAAGGCGACTTCTTTTCACTAAGCTCCATCATCTTGTTGCAATATCAACAGTTTCTGCCTCCAGATTTTGGTTTTTTGTTCACTCTCTTCAGCTTTATTCAGGAATTTTGCTGTCTGTGATTAGTATACCACTATGGAAACTCACTTCCTTTGCATTATTCAACCTCCATTGTACAAAGAATTGTGAATGTTTTTATGTATTGTTCACCATTTACAGTTCTCCTTTACAAAGAAGTAGCTTAGTCGAACTGTCGTCTTTTGATTTGGAAGTATCGCAAGTGTCGTTCTTCAGTCAAAGAAAAGAATCCTACTATTCTTGATGGTTAATTACACTGTTACTCTTGTATTTGATTTGAATTAATAGTTTTTCAAGTGTCGAAAACAGTTTTCAATTCAAAATCGCAAAGTGTCGTCATTGTCTTCCTTTTGTCTTTTGAAGAGAAAATTGTTAGTACTATCACTTTGAAAAGATAATTTAGATTTGTACTTAGCATTCTTTTTATCATCCACACATTAAGAAAACGGAAAAAAAAATACATGCATGTGCATTTTCATTTATACTGCTTGTTGATTTTGATTTAGGATAGTGCATCTAGTGTGTGCTCTCTGCTCTATGTCAAAAGAATCTTGCTTCTCTTTCCTTAGTAGCTAGGATTTTCATTACAAAAAGAGGAATAAATGATTGTTTATCAACTTAGATTGCATTTTAGGAATTGTATATCTACATCACGCGGTGAACCTTAAAGGCAAACTTCTTAAGAAAGATCAACTGTAAAATAAATTCAATGAACATAAAAATGTTTGAACCTAACGCCACATTTACGAAGTCTAGCTAGAGACATATTTCGCATCATAGCTCGTAACTATCGCTTTCATCGTAGGTTGGTGGTTCTTCTCCTTTGAGATGCACAATGCCAGTTACGGACTTGTGCTCCCACGTACCGTCGAGTATATATTGGGGGACCACAATAGGCTATATCCTTTATCCTTAGGAAGTCGTGTCTGCCGCCCTATCGATTGCAATTCACTGAACACAACATTCAAGAAGATTGACTGCCATGCCATAAAATGTATTCTATAGTTTTGCGATTGGTTTGGTAATCCCTCTGTCTAGATTTCTAGAGTAGTCTCTTTTGTTCCTTCTCAGACTCCTTAAAGGAAAAGGTCCATCTGAGCACTTGTCACATCAGGCTCATTAAAAATCGAAGGCGACTAGAGTCATCTTTAGCTTTTTCTCGACTCTTAAAAATTGAAAAAGCAAAGTTGTGTCAAAGCGTCTAAAATTCATTTATTTCAGAATCACTTTTTCCCCTTTATTTTGAGTTGATCAAGTAATTTGCAATCATTGAAGAAAGTCAATCGAAACCCCGTCGTTCACGGAGATTAACGAGTCAACCATCTTTGACTCCAGAAACGAAATTATTTCAGACAAAGCCAACTCGTTTAACTAGATCAAAGCCCCTGGTTTGCTTGGAACTTGTGTTCCAACGTCCTCAGGGACTCCGGTTACTCCAACCATTTCTACTATCCCTACCTTTACAGAAGAAGTTCCATTGCCACAAGAGGACATTAGAACTGATCCTAGTGTAACCGTAAACACTTCTATTCCTGAACCAGCTCCATATATAGCTGATTAGGAAGGTGTTACCCCTCCAACATCTGTCGCTGCAGAGTTTGTACCTTCTTCGACACCAGAAATATTTTACGGACCTGATGGTCTAACTCTCCCACCTGGATTGATTTCTATAGAAGAGATTGTGGAGGATCCTCCATCCAGTACTCTATTGCATTTTGGAGCTAGGATCACCCTATATCCTTCTTCATCAAAAGTTAGTCTCCCTTCATCGCAAGTTCCTGTAGAATCGCTAGGAAATATTTTGGATAGACTAGATATGTCTGAACAACCCTCGACATCTAGGACTGTATCATCTGACGCAACAGCAGCAGAACCTCCTACTGCTATTCCAACAGTGTTCGCTAGTGCACCATCTGTCCCAACTAGCTCTCAACCGCTAGATGGAGTCCATCCAGGGACTGTTTTGACAGTATGGTCTGTTCCTGTTTGTTTTTCCAGAATAATATCTGGAATCTCATACGTTGAGTCTCAGTAAATTGATCCTTCACAACAGTATCAATTTGGGCAGCCCGGTCCCCAAAGGCAAATCATTCCTTTGAGCACTGGATTGCCACTGTATGGGGGGCAGTATGCCCTTTCATTGTTCCCTCCAGGAGAAAAACCATATGAGAGTTCGCAACAAAATTTAGGTCATGCTGGAATTACGTCCAACAGTTGGGTGCCAATACTGCCTCAACAGCCAAGAGTTGTATACTCAATGCAACAAAGTCTACCTATGTCAAATATCCCCACTACACCGACTATTGTGACGGTGTCGCAAGTACAAGCGTTGCCTGTTGTATTCCAACCTCAAGTTTCTTAGGTCATAATATAGTAGCCTCTTGTCTCCACGACGCAACCACAATCACTGATTAGTGGCTGCTTAACTGGAGTGACCCAGGCTCGAACGAGTACTATTACCCCTCATCTTGGTCAAACAGCTAGTATTGGACAACAACAAATGGCTTCACAACCATGGCTGGTACAATATCAACAACCACAATTCCAACAAGCTTACCAAAGATCTGAGCAACAAATCTTTGCGAGTAATGGGCAGCTGTATATTCAAAACGGTCAACATCAATCATATCATAATGGTTATGCCCATCAACCTTGCCAAAGTTATCAACATCAAATGCATTATGCTGGTATGCAAAGACTCACTTCTTAGGCAATCCCATCTTATCCTAGGTATGCTTTGCCGAGCCTGAATCAACAGTTACCCTTCATGGCGACTTTAGAGTTATCGGATCTAAATCGGCTAACAAACGATCCAATTGCTTATACCCCTTGGTGGTCGGTGATTCCTCATATACTTCCGTCAGATATTCCTAAATTTAATGGTGGGTGAAGACCCGTCGAATCATGTGATGACCTTTCGTTTATGGTGTTCATCCAACACTCTCAATGATGATTCGATTAGGCTTTGCCTTTTTCAGTGAACGTTAATTGGTCCAGCAGCGAAATGGTACATCGAATTGCCTAGAGCTTCATACGATAACTTCAGTGCCCTCGCCACAACATTTTTAACCCATTTTCAGTTACCAATAAGGTACGAAACAGGAATAGAGCTTCTTACCAATTTCAAACAAACAATGACGACTCGCATATTTGATCATATTCATGAGTGGCGACGTCATCATAGAATGGTAAAAACATATGTTCCTGATCAGTTGCTAGTTGAATGGTTTATTAAGTCATTGTTACCTTCTATCATAGAAGATGTGGCGAAGGGAGGGGTTTTCACTGAAGAGCAATTCATTGCTCATGTGCAATATCTAGACTTGATATATACTTAGTCTGGCACGCTCTATGACAAAATCCCTGATGCTCCTAGACCAGAATTTTTCGTTCCTCCTTCTCCTAAATCAAACAAAGACTCTCATGTCGGCGATGGCGTGATAGGTGCGACTAGCACGAAAACCATAAAGGCTACATCAAAGAAAGCTTGTACGGTTTCTAGTCAAAATGCAAATTAAGAACTTCTCGCCTTGGAGGTAAATGCCGTGTCGACTGACAAAGGCAAAGAACCAAAGCAACCAGGAGGCAAGAAGAAAAAGAAAGGGAAAAAGAAGAAACAGGAGGATTCATCTCTTGAAAAATCTTCAGCAAACCCTTCTGGAGAAAGGAAACCAAGTTATCCATGCTTTATATGCAATGAGGATCATTAGACGAAAGATTGTCCACATAAACCTGAGCTTAGAAAATTCTTAAAGAATTCAAAAACCTCAGCGGGATTGACTGATCCTTGTCCAAACCCAGGAACCAATTTGGTTGCTAGTGACAATGCTTCCCCATCCCAAGTGCTTATGTTGTCCATTTCGAAACAGCAAAATGATGCTTTGATGTCAACAAGGAATAAAGATTACGGGAATCCACAACTGTTGAACAACAAAGCTACTGATCAACCTAGTAGTTCGACAACAACTTCAAGCGAAGTTGTGCCACCCATCATTCCCGAGCTAACAATAAAGCTGCCAAATGGAGTAGTACACAAATCGACATTTAATCCTCGTGCCAAATCAACATAGAATTATAATATAGTAGAGGACCTGGCTCAATCGCCGTCTGCTATGTCGACACTTGAAGTTCTGCAAAATTTCCCCTCCCAAAAGCAGGCTCTATTATCAGCAATAGGTGGGATTGACCCAGCGGATTCCAATCTCATGGCCTTTAATCATAAAGGATATGAACCTCAGTTACCAACTCAACTCGCTTTCCTCATTCAAGTGAAAGCCCTCCGTAAAACTGTTCATCAAAAAATTATTGATGAGGGGGCATCTACATGTATTATGTCAATGAGTTGCTGGAAAACTTTAGGCTCACTACCCTTGTCGCGATTGTCAACGACGTTAAAAGCATTTGATGGATGAACATACACTCCATACGGGATTTTAAGTAACTTGCAAGTCGAACTGGGGGCAAGACAGTAGAAATTGATGTTGAAGTTATCGATGGAAACCTCGGTTACAACATCATACTGGGAAGGCCCTAGATTTATGCTATGGCTGCTGTTGTGTCGACATACTTCAAAAAGATTGCATTTCCTTTCAAAGGAGGAATTACGATCGTCGACCAACAAACCTTTCTCCCCAACAATTCACAAGTTACGAGAAGCATTCCGATGATCCACGGAAGCTCTCAATTGCTTCAAAATATCAGAGTATGCCTCCTAAAAGACCCTACTTTAATGGGTACTTTTTCCCTACCGCCTCCAACCAATCTGGCGAAAGTGGCCACGATGGAAACCTGCAATATGATATCTTCTATATCTAAAAGATTTAGAAGATTCCCGAACATTTTGTTAGCATGGATCATTGCCAGGTATTGCCTCCAAGCCTAATAGAAATATTGTAGCAATCATTTTTCTTGGCCTGGGGAGCAAACCCAAATCAATGCTCATCAAGCGTTTGGATATATAGGTCTAAGGAATATGGTACCTCTTCATATCCTTGGTCACATGTACATTCTACAGATGAAGGAATTGTTCAGTCAATGATGATTAACAGGGCACCATGGGAAGATTACCACCATCATTCCCATCTTCCAGATTACCACAAAGATTATTCCAGCGACCTTAATCATCCTTCAGTTTTTTATTTTCTATCAAATACTGTAAATACGGTGGATTCCGAGGATGGTTCTTATCTCGTGTCGACCTCATTAAAAAAATGAAACAAGGAGTAATGAGGATAGTTCTTTTACTGTGTCAACCTCATTAAAAAATGAAACAACTCCCTTTCCAAGTCTAGTCTTTCAAAGATCTTGGAGGTAAACCTTCATCCCAACCACCGTGTTGAATGCAATGAAGCTTGGGGGGCATGCACCTTGATTTGCATCATTATGCTGGGGGCATGTGAACTTATAACAAGCATAGTTTTTCGTTTCAATCTTGTGTAAACATGAAACCAAATATGAGCATATGTTGTCGCATGGTTCAAGCTCATTAAAAAATGAGCTAGGCAACGAGCAATGTTTCTGCAAAGTTCAAGGTTGTTAAAAAATAAACCTAGCCATGAGCAGTTTTACGTGAAGTTCAAGCTCATTAAAAAGTAAACCTAGCAATGAGCATATGTTCCACCAGTGTTTAAGCTCATTACAAAATGATCCCACCTTCGGTAAATAACCATTGTGAATGCATTATCATCAGCTTTTGAGCCTTGGTCGTGTTCTTACCATCACCTCCACTCTGTTTTACCCAATCATATTCCTCCATTTGATTGTTTACCCTTTTGAGGAATAGCTGCGACGAGTGATTCTATTAGCCATCCTCTTAGCCCCGCCATGATTGGAAAGTTCCAAACCTTACCTGGAACCAGCTGCTACCCGAAAATATCACTCATTCCTCAAAAAACGAGTCTCCTTTAAACTCTTTTCATCTGACTCGTAAAATATGAAAAGATTGCTGAGCAATTGGCCTCTCCAGCTTGTTAAAGCTATCAGAAGTGCCATCCCTCCTCTAGATTTTAATCTTTTTGGACCTGAGGGATAATTACACAAAAAGATCGAGCACTTGTCTTGTTCGGCTCGTTAAAACTATCGAAAATTCATCCCTTTCGTATTATTTTATACTTTTTCGGACTTAGGGGATTATATGACGAAAAAGGATTACTGTAGTTTCCTTTCCATCCCTTTTCAGACTCTCTAAAATTGAAAAAGGACCGAGTTGTATTTGTCGTTAAAATCGTTAAAACCAATAGCGACAAACTTGTCCATGCAGACAAGAATGAGTTTCACTGTTGCTAGGCTCGTTAAAACATAGCGATGGGTTTGCCTGAAGGGAAGATTATAGAATAAGCATATGCTATCCTCCTCAAGCTTGAAAAAAATAAAGAGGTACTGGTCAACAATGACAGGGGGAAAATTGGGAAGAAAACTTGAAGAAACTTTATTGGTAGCAAGTCGCTCTTGAACATGACACTTTCACTCCATCACCATGATTGAGTCGAGTTGGGTTATTCCATTCACCGGTCATATTGCCATTGGTCCATCGTACCATCCATTTTTGGGGTTAATGCTACCAATCCATTTTAGTGTCACCAATATGTTCAAGAGAAGTCACTCAGAGAATTTACCAACCCAGCTTGTGTCTCATCCGCTGCAATACCTTCACCCTTCATTCTTTCATGACCACCACCCTGAACCATGTATCATCAGATTGTTTTCACCTCCACAAAATCATTTGCTCGGTTTTGTGTTGTAAATGTGGGATTCATTAAGGCCCTCCTATGACAGGTCACTTCTTGTCGACGATAGCTCATTATCCAAGAAGTCGACCAAGGAACAACCTTTTCAGTACTTTGAAGCTTGCATGCCTTAATGGAAAGTTTCTCACTTCCGGCAATAGGTTTACATCAATGGCCTTCAGCCGAAATATTTTTCGTAGTGTTTGATGCCAAGTCCCATTTTCACACCACATGAATTGTACTGTCGTACCTTGAGGGTTATCATCATTATCGGTGATTCCTCTTGTGCCTGTTAATAGCTTACATCATTGGCTGGTAATTAGGTGATGTCTTTCCATGTTCGACTCCAGATCATCTTTTCACATGGATCAACTTGTACTTCAGGTGAAGATTGAACGAGTTTGAAGACCCCAGATCTAGTTTCATCCATCTGGGCTACGATATATTCGAGAAAATAAAGACATCAAATGTACATCATTGCTACACGGATGATCATCCAGATCAAAGGATGATGGCTTTATCAGAATCATTAGTCTGCCATACAGATGGTTATCTATCCTATGTACATGAAAATGAATTTATAAAGCTGAGCATGGGAATGCCCACCTCAGCTAGATCATGAAAATGTTATGAAGATAATGTATTGTATTGTATCTTATTACAGGTCACCTTCCAGTGCGAAAAACCTCGGATCCTCATGATAAACCATTTCACCTGACATCAAAAGATTTACGACCTCATGCTTTAGGGGGCAACTGTTATAGACATATTTGGGCACTGCAACCCCAATCATATATGTCCATAAACCAAGGGCTTCTAAGTCCCTAAAAGTGTTGTTTCACACTCTAAAGGAACAAGGTCATCTGATTACATCATCTCCCAAAAGTTCTCCATGGAAAACTACTCAGAACTGGTCAAAACTGGACCATATAGACTACTCAGTGCTAAGGGTGCAATGCATCTCACCTACCACATGCAAAAAGTGCGATGCATACTGAAAATCCCTTCTATAGGGTGCAATGGGAAAGAGTAGACAAATGGCAGAGACAGTTTGCAAGGTGGATGATCATGGAATCTTCCAGAAACTTCTCTTATGACACTTGCCTCTCTAAATTCACCCAGGGATGAGTAAGAGATCATGAATCTCCAAGTGGAACTAAGAAGTATTAGATAGAGGACACTAATCAAAATCCCAGAAGCTGACTCACCCCCTACAAACATCTATATATGGATCCCTCATCCCAGAGATCCAGAGGCGGGAATTTTGTATCTTGTAAGGAAGTGCTATTGGTTTCCTGGTGGAACATCATATTGTTGGGTGATCTAAGCTTTTCATGAGGTGAAGAAGGGCTTTCATGCTGGGAGGATGACGTTGGGTCAGATCAATGGGTTGTAATCCTCTCTTCTAATCTTTCTATCAATAAAGCGATTCAAGTTTTCCTCCACATTCTTGTATGTTTGATGATATACGTATTTATGTGGTCAATATATATCTAGTCCTATATTCTTTATGATTGTAGATCTCTGTTCTTTGAAGGTATTATGCTGCTTTGACTTTATAGGTACTCTTTGAAGCGGGGTAAGCAAGGAAGGAGTGGCAAAGATTTTTCAGAGGGGAGAAGGAACAAGCAAAGAACCAAGTGAAAGATTGAGGTTGGTATTATTTTCTCCTCTCCTATCTACTTCTCATAAAGGAAAACAAAAGTAACTTTAGTTTGTTTGTTTCTAAGATAGCTACCCGTCTTAGTGGGACTAGCAGCTCTGAATGGACATTAAATTTCCCGATAACATCTTGGAAGCTGACAATGTTTCCACTTGTATCTCTAATCTTGCATGTTGTTTTCAGTTGATGTCTTCACCATCTAAAGGGTGTTTGATCATATGGAGTCCTTTGAGTTTCTTTAGTCATCAGGATTTTAATGTTCTTCACCTTGTCTCATCATGTTTTCTTCATTCTTGAATACATCATTTCACTGCCCTCTTTGCCTAATCTCTTCATCCATCATTTCCATGTTGTTTTGGTAAAACCTTCAACTGAAATCACTCACAGAAAGAGAGAATCAACCTGAACATTTTCATGAAAATTTTCTATTCAAGGCTTAACAATGTGCACAGGAAGAGTAAGGGGAACTTCTAGGTGCAAGGGAACACTACAAAAGGCTGACGGGATGAAGCTTCAAGGCTTTTAGATGCACTCATGTGCTCAATAGGAGAGAGAAATCTCAAGGGACGGCATAGGAAATAGGTCTCAAGGACGAATGACTAACATTTGGGCTTCCCAAGTGCATTGTGTACTCAACGGAGAGAGGAATGGCACAAGACACATTGTCGAAGGTTGAAGGGATGAGGCTTTAGGGATTAGGGGTGCGCTCACATGCTCAAGAGATCCAAGGAGGGTGCAAGGCATAGTGTTGAAGGTGGGAGGGGTTATGCTTTGTGCTTTCCAAGTGACCCTTGTGCTTAAGAGGGTCAAGGAGGGCATAAGGCGCAGTGTTGAAGGCTAAAGGTGTTAGGATTTGACCTTCCCAAGTGCGCCATGCACACAACAAGGAGGGAGGATTTCTTAAGGGTGCAGTTTGGGAAAAGGAAGGGGAATGATGATTAGGAGTACACTATGTGCTCTTGGAGGGTGTAGGGTGCACTTCCGAATAACGAAGGAGTCCCAATCAAGGCTTAAGAGTGCACCATGTGCTTTTAGCCTTAATGGGCTAACTAGTGAAACCAAAATTTGTCCAAATCTGGGAGATATAAAAAGGGGCAAACAAAATGCGTTTAGGCATGAAATAAAGTGTGACACATACCAAATCTTCAATAAGATTTAGATAGGCCTAAAAAATGAGAAATACACATCAAAAGGATAATTTACAAACACTCCCCAAGTATAATGAACAAAATGTGTGTGATTACAACCAAAAGTGTCACTTTATAACAAACAAAGGTATTGTAACCATGAAGCACACTAGAGATGTTCTAAATAATGAAACAACATAGAGGAATTATCAAGAACAATAAAAACATGTGGAATTACTTGAAACAAAACTTGACGACCAAAGTGACAGTTGATGTGATAGTCTGGTAGGCTCCAAAATTTGAATGTAGTGAAGTTTTGGAGGGTGTTGTAGTAGCGAAGACACTTGGTGACACACTGGACTAACTTTAGCTTCTCTACCTAAATAAATTTTTAATTAAAGGGTTAGCCCATTAGGAAGTATTGATTGACTAATTGGATTTTCTTGACTTCCCCTTTCGACCTAGTTGTAAAATAAAACCTTCCTTCCCTTTACTTGGTTTGAACATAGAGATATGCCATATTGTAATTGTTTCAATCTAGTAAAGGGTAATATGTGCAATGAATTTTAGATATTTAGAGCATGATTTTAATCTCTGGTGTTACACCGTTATCAACAGGCTTGGAAAATACCCCAACGGAGTCACTACCAGAGAAAAATAATTTCTTAGCTACCAACGAGCTTAAACAATATCCCAACAAAGTCACCTAATTCACCTCCCTACAAAGGAAGACTTTCTCTTCTTTAACCCTTTATTTATTTATTTAATAGGACTATGCTTCGACACTTATTATTTTCAATGAGCGGAAGAGGGATCCTGACTTATAGAGAGCAGAGGAGGTTGCCCTTTAAGAGAAGTATTTATATTAGCTCTGATATTAGTTTGATTGCTTTAGATTTTCCCTTTATCCTTTCTTTTCTAGATTGGATAAGCAAGTAAAACACCAAGTAGATTTCACAGCAAGTTGAGGAGTTCAAATACTAGAATAAATGAGGATCTGATAGGTTTCCTTAAGTTTTTCCTCTTGGATGTATTGTATTTTCTTTCTAGACTTAGCTCAACCTATGGCATATTCCCAAAACAAAGAAGAAGAACTAACAGATAGCCAAGTGTTATGATTGTCACATTTCCTCTTCATTCCATCACATAGCCTTTCTGATCCATGCACTCTTTCACACAAGGTTTTATTTATGTACAATGACCAATACACAAAACAAGGAAAGTCACGACTCGACATAAAAAACATAAGACTGACACAAATGATAATGAAAAAGAAAATAAGGAAATTATACAAGAAAAATAGCTTAGAGTTGCTACTGAAAATAGTGCTTCAAATCTAGGACATTAATGAGAAGAGGGTTATTCCTCCTATCTAATGATTTCAGCTTGAAAGGATTATGATCAAGTTTCTCTTCGATGGTGTAGGGGCCTATCCACATATATTGGAACTTCACGTGTTTTCCTTTCTCTTCGTGAGGTTTATCACACTCCAATACTAAGTCACCGACAGTGAAACTCTTAGTCCCTTTAGATTTCTTGTCGAACGAGTGCTTAATACGACTTTGGTGTATGAAAAAATTTTCTTTAGCTTTGAGCCTTTGTTCCTCAAGCTTAAGGAAAGTATCTATCCTACTTTGAACTAGAAGGTAGGGCCTGGCTTGAGACTCTTGGGAGAGTTGCAAGGCTAGGAGATACAAAATATAACTTCTTTACCATATATTAGGAAGTATGGTGAAGTTTTGAGGTAAGGCTTAGGAGTCACATGGTTAGCCCATAATGCATTTACCAAAGAATTGTGCTAGTTCTAGCTAAATGATTTGTGCATTAGTTTTATCCCATTTAGCATTAATTTTATTAGCCACAGATAATGGAACTACATTGACATATGCACTCGAATAAAATAAATAATTATGGAAATTGTAATTAAATATTTTAAAAGTTAGAAAAAAATTGGGGAAGAGATTGTTAGCATCTAAATTTATAGCATTAACCATATATTTGAGAGTTCTATAAGACTTACCGATCACCTTTAAGAATTAGAATATTTTTCACATGATGAAGGTTATGATAAGGCTTGGACAAACAATTCGTGTTGGCCTGCTATCTTTGCGAGCTCAAAGATGGAAACGTTGGCATGAGATATTTTCAAATCTTCAACCATATTATAATCAATAGTTTCATTTCTAGCAGGTAGTGTTGAAGTGTCTAGAGATGTAGCTTTATTAGAAACTTCTAGAGTGATAAAATTGTTTTAGCTTCCAGTGGAAGTGTTCTTATAAACAAAAGCATTTACAATTTTGTTTTGTACATTCTGAGCATGATTGGCTGGTGGTGAGATCCTTCTTAACCATTCAACCTTTAGTTTTTGTCTTGTCACCTCCTTCAATTTCTAACGAGGGGCTTCACTTTGAGGTGGCGCTTCAACACTTTTATTGTAAGTATTAAGAATGAAATCAAAAGTATTAACTAAATTCACAATACCTCTACTTTCCTTAGCCGCTGGAGGCTCATTTTTTTCTTCTGTCTACTCAGATGACTCATATTCTAGTAGAGTATCAACAATATATGTTGCCAGAGTGTTCATGTTTTAGTTCCACTATAGGCAAGTTGTTTTTGAATTCCCTTCATAATGGAAGGAACAATAGTTATCCATGCCTATACTTTCAACATTCAACGCAACATTTGAACTCTAGGTAGATTTAGTTGATTGATTGTTGTAATTCCTTC
The DNA here is from genome assembly GCA_000404065.3 of Pinus taeda. NCBI lineage: Eukaryota > Viridiplantae > Streptophyta > Pinopsida > Pinales > Pinaceae > Pinus > Pinus taeda. The sequence goes on along the minus strand of APFE031508342.1, from coordinate 63,577 downwards.
TGAGTAGGAAATACTTAGGGGGATTTATACTGGTAGAAGTCATGCTTGAATTTCTATTTAATTCTAATACTTCATTAGTAAGTCCCTTTAAATATTTAGTAAAGCTTTCAATATCCACATAATCCTTTTCGTTAGCCTTTTTTTGGCCAATTTAATGTCTTTAAATTGTCAATCATAAATTATCAACCAGTGTAGGTGTACTGATGAAGTACATGTGCACTATATGTTCTAGAAGTTATTTCTTATCTCGTTATGTTCTTGTTAGGATCTAAAATTAATATAGTATGGAGATGGTGTCGTTAATTATATTAATGTCTCAATCCATAAAGTTATCAGCTAATTTCTTAGGAGTCATTCTCTATTGAGTCAGTTTATGGATGATATGGGAGTGATTCTAGATTTTACTTGTGTTAGACCATTTTGGATTTTTGTCTTGAATTTTTATGCTACAACTTTAATTTACTAAGTGCAAGAGAAATCTATTCTATCAAACTATAAAGGAATATTGTTTGAATTCAATTTCTAAGGAGAAGACTCTCATGCTTTTACTTATTCAATTTCATCCAAACAAGACATTCTAAACAACAACTACGCTATGAAGTAAACACAATTAGACTACACTAGATAAAAAGAAAATGAAATAGTAGAGCTAAACTAGGTATAAAGCAAAGGAATTTCTCATGCATATAACGATTCACTGGCAAACTCATCATACTGCATTTCTTCACACAAAACGGAGTATTCAAGTAATGAAAGAAATCTAATTGCAATCGGTTAAAGACCTGTTACTGATTGTAGGGTCCCTCCATGAATAAGTCCAAAATATCCAATCCACGCAACACATACAAACATAAAACGAAGCCTATTACTTGCAAAAACAAAACTTAACAAACTGTTTTAAAAAATTACATCATCCGGCGCGCACCCAAAACACAGTGCGGCCATAGTTTTTATAATAAGTCTTTGGCATAACAGTATGAGAATTTTAAGCCTAAATATATTTATTTCAATTAAACTATATCACTAAACATTCGATTTTCTATTCCAAAAGAAAATCGATAAGATTTCATTGAAACTCAGATTCTGTCCCGACGACAATCTTGTAGTTGACTTTGTGGTTTGACTGTGATGTCCTGTGATCTTCTTGATGAATTGGTTCGAGGGAATAAGAAGGAATCCACTAGGGGACCATTCATTATCCATTTGTATCTTTCTTCACTAAGTTGGAGCTTCTAAACCTTGAAAAAAATGGAGGCAGCTGCAAAAATCTAGATTAGTTGTAGAAACAGACAAATTCCATAGCCAAATGCATTCTTTAACAAAACCATAGGGTATATAGACAAACATGAAGAAGAAGACATGTAATTGCTTACCTTTAACAAAACCTTGTGTCTATTGCATTATTTAGGTGATAAGTATAGGAAAAGAGAAGAAATATAGGCAAAAAGGGATGTCAAGGTAAAAGAATCCTTGGACTCTACAACATTACTTAAAGAAAGTTGAGAATTCTTTCTAGTCTCCTTGGATTCTTTAGATTCTTCATCACTAATGATAACGCCAATGACACACAAGTATTTCTCCATGATGATTTCTTCCACAAAGTTTAAATCCAGTGTCTTCTTTGCAACTCTTTTAACAAAAGCATAAATGTTTGTTGGCAAGGCAACTTCATAATAATATAAAGTGATAGAATTGTGAGGCTATGTATTTGGGGGGGAATTGTTCAATATGTAGTTGAATCTTTGATTGAATTCTTTGACTTTCTCCTTCCCCCCCATATCATCAACAAATTTCTCCAAACAAAATTTTTTAAACTCCCTCCAACCATGGATTTAATTAACAGGCAAACTATGGTACCATGATATTACTCTACCTTCTCAAGTGAAAGGAAAAAACCTACAAGAAACATCATTGCATTGTACCTCCAACATTCGTAGATGTATGTAGAAATCATCAATATGATCTTCTACCTTTTTCTTCTTGTCAGGTTCAAACTGAGATAATAACTTCTTCGAATGTCTAGGCATTCTATGAAGGCTATCTAGAAGAGTGAGCATCCTTGCTTCATCCAATCCATGTCTTGATCAACCATGCATTCATTTCCTAGTCCCTCCTCCCTTTCCAAATATAATGAGCTTTATCCTTCACTATTTAATTCATCATTAAAATCGAAATCAATTGTCAGTTGTTCTTCATAAGAAAGAGAAAGATCATCCTCATACTCTTCGTGAATAGGTGGAAGTGACTATTGCTAAATTGTGTCTTCTAAAGACTCTGCTAATTCCTCAAGAGTGGGAAAGAACAAATATTCCACCGATGCGACCAATACACTAGTACAAATTGTTTCCTTCTTCTTCGGATTATGAGGAATATTATGAGAAATGGGGAGTAAACCTACGACTTTCATAAATAGACAGGTAATAGGCCTAAATGCCCATATTTGTTTGTAAGTAACCTCTTAGGCTAATGTCAGGCTAGATTGGGAAGACCCTCCTACCTCAAGAATAGGATTTGTGGTGGTACTCGGGATATTACTACCTTATCGAGAAGATGAATGGCTAGGATTTTATGAGTTATCAGACATAAAAAATTGGTTTTCCTCCTTCTAGCACCATAACGTTGATATTGATGGATCTTGCCAACATATAGGGAATATCCCTGATATGAGGTCCCAATTAGACCTCATAGTATTTAGTGTAGGAGTTCCATCTCGAAATATGGTCAGGTTGCCATTGACTTATAGATTTTCCTTGGATTTGTTGAGCCTCCATTTTGTCCTATTCTTAGAATCTCTGATGTTGTTGTTTGGCTAAATGATTATTTTTCAAGAGTATTTGTTACTTCCCTTGCTTTATCAGGATTAAATTAGTATTAATAAAGGTTTGTATGTTGTAGGTTTAAAAAAGGTTCAATCATGCCTTTATACACAGGCTTCCGGTCCCATGTTTGCCTTCTTAGGCAGTGTAGTAGATTCCTGCACCATGCAATAGATTCGTGTAACATGCAACAGATTCTTGTACCAATTGGGATTCTTCCACCAGTTCCAATGGGCTTCGTGTACTCTGAAGAGTTTATGGACTACACTCATGTTCCTGCACTGGAGTGAAGGAATGCGTAGATATGTTAAACATTCAAATCTGGGTGCGTTGATCTTGTACAGTTCCTATTCTAGTGTTACGTCAATTTTCAGTTGGGTTTCATTATCTGGGTGTTCCACATCGATGAGAGAGGAACAAAGGGAAGTTTGAATGTTGTGCATATGGTTGCATCAACTACGATATGTGGAATCATCCATTTGTTCTTTGGGCCAAATAGGGTTTAAGCTCCAGGAAAATGCTTTCCACCTCCGCATGTTTAGCAAATAGAGAAATAATGGAGTAGAAATTTGAGAAGTTCAAGAAGCAGTTGGAAGATTCTGGAAATGTGAGGGAGCACCTTCACATTATTTTTTTGATATTGACTCTGTCACTCACGTGATGTAGTCTAATCTTATCGAAGTTTACTATTCATCTCATTCTCTTGAGATTTTGAAGAAGGCAAAGAGACACATTGGGCTCGATAGTGTTAGAGGCCTTTTTCAAGTTGATGGGAAGTTATGGATAGTTGGAAAGAAACATAAGCTACTTGATGTTGTTGGTTGCGAAGCCTATTCAACAGTGTGCAAGGGATTGATAAAGGGTACTGCACAATTCGTTGCTATAAAGCGCATGGAAAATGTATTGGAAAATTATGAACTTGGAAAGATAGTTCTCCGAGATGTTTGAATTCTTCATCGATTAAATCATCCCAATATACTCGCTTTGATTGAAACTTTTATAGCACCATCTGAGACGCCATCTAGAACAAATGTTTATATTGTCATGGAATATGATGACAAAGGCTCCTTGTATAATTATATGGACAATTTGACTCATAGTGATGTCAAAATTCTTATGCAACAGATCCTTGAAGGAATTGAATATCTACATTCAACCGGTGTATGGCATAGAGACATAAAATCCGACAATGTCTTAATAGTTTCACCAATGGTGATCAAAATTTGTGACTTCAACCTTTCACTTTCAGATGAAGAGTGGTCAGAGACTCCATCAAATTGGGGAAATGATTTACAATAAATAAATATAACTCATTTTAGACACTACACAACATTCATGGTTACACGTAATTATTGTGCTCTAGAGGAGTTGTTCCATGAATAATAAACCGCAAAACGAATTTTAGATCTTAAGCTGCTGCACCATGAAAATATTTCTCACAATTCAAGGAAGGAGTCAATACACCCACAACGTAATTCCAAGAAAAAAGGAATGATTTACCATAATCAAATTCCTATTTCGACATTTAGTTACAAACCTAATTTTATTCCTGGAAAATTGTTGAGATCAATGATCTGTCCCTCCTATATTTCAATTGGTTGATGTAAAAGCCCAAATTGTAATTAGATGCATATATAAGCTTAGAATTTCCTGGAGCAAGGGAGTTAGTCAGTGAATCAATTCGTCAATAGCATAAGCACACACAGGCATAGAAGAGAGGAGAAGCTGGTCCCAATGTAGCATCACGCGGATTATAGGTTATGGATCACTTCTCTTGCTTGCTAGAGTTAAGTGTATGTTTGCATAATATAAAATATTGATTTTAAATGTTAATCGAGGCATTTCTTGCCATGCTATGTTTATCTATTTCATGCATCTCATAGCTTAATTCTTGTGTGAACCAGGTCACTCATAGAGGGCGCGAGATGGCTGGGTTGGCTGCCACACGAGCTCGACACCACTCTACATCTTTTAGATTAAATTTTATTTAAATTATTATTGGTTTTGTGTGAAATTCATATCGCAAGATTTACTTACTTCAAGTCTCTTTCCATCTCCAAACTAATGTTATTTAATCTGCTGCAATGTTTTCTTTTTAACTTCAGAATTGATTCGATTTGTGGCATTAAGAATTGTTCCTACACTCGAAATATTTCTTTATATTGAATAGAGATTGCATCCCTTTAGATTGTTTGAATTTACAAGATCAACTTATGTTGCGATACTCTGTCTCTACAAGTTTTAATGTGCAGTTGGAATCATCTGCTTTGGTCTAGAACTGATGGGTTTGTGCTCTAGAATGAGATCAATTTCACCTTATGGATTTGAATGATTAAGAAGTGGTGAGATCATAACCATCAAATGTATTTAATTTTAAACATCGATGTTATAGAATCTGTGCAACACTCAAGAAACACCAATCACATATGATTTTATGTTATCTAAAGATGTTATTTTTTATACTACAAAGCCGACATTGATAAAAAGGAAATTGCACTATGTTTGAAAATGATGATGCTTATTTCCCATTGTAGTTTCCTTTAAACTTCTGGACAATTCTACAAGATTTATTTTTAGGGATAAGGAAGGTGATAGAATCTATAATTTCTTTCATAAGTTTATTTACATAGTAAATTTATTTGTTATGTTTGCTGATGCTTTCAAGTTAATTTCACACAGAGGTAGATGTAGTAGAATTAGTGCAGGCATAATGGTTTTTGATTTCCTCTTGAATTTATTTCGGCATTTATAGTATTTTTGATATTGTGTTAGAACTGCTTGGTTTCCATTTCTGATTTCCCTTTTGTTTTCTCGTACATATAATTTCCTTTTGCATTGTTAAATAGTATAGGATTTCCTTTTATTTCCCACATGATTTTGGTTGCCTAGATTGATGTTTTCTCAAGTTCCCTTTTAAGTGTATAATTTCATTTATTGCGCATGTTGGACTAGAATTTCTTTACAGGTTGTTAGGGACTCCTTCTAGTATTTCCAGTGTTGCACCTTGAAGTTCATGAACTTTCCGGATTGACAAATTAAATGTTGTTACATTTATAATCCCTATCCTACACCCAACAGGCTTAAGCAATTATCACGACAGACTAGAGGGCATGTGATTTTGAATGAACAAGAGAATGTACCTTGCGAACTATTCAATTGTATATCTATCAAGGTTCTTTCACTGCAAGGGAGAGAAAGTAAGCCTCTAAAATAAAATAAATAGTACTAATCTAGTGGATAGACATGCACATGAACAAGAAATAATCATTATACATCAAGATAAATAGTTCGCATAGATTATACGATCATTAAAAACATCACAACACATTTCCAACAAGTGGAGCACCAAAGTCACCGAAATAGTTCAATTACTTTAGTGCATAAGGAATCCAATATAAACCGCAAACATTATAAGAGTAGTCTCAAAACATCCATGATCTATGCATGAAAATGTGTTGGCCAAATGGATTCAAGTATTAAGTAAAATTTCCAAGATACATGAGTACAATGAACATCACTATCTCCAATAGTCGAGCATTATATCCAATAGTTTCTCCCCAAAAGTACTATCTCTATCTTTCTAATGCCTTATGGGAGAAGCCAAGGTTGAAAGTCTTTTCCTTGAGTAACAAGGCTCCTTTTATAACTTGAGGCACGACATTTCATATCCTCATGACCCTTGAATTTCTAACTTCTAATGACCTTTAGACTTCTATAACCCTTTAACTTCTAAATGACTTTTGGAATTACATATGACTCTTGGAATTACATGTCGTTTGGACATCCTCACATGGCTATTTTGTCCATACATAACTCTTGGACTTCTACTTCTTTGTATTTACAATAATTAAATCATTATATCATAATTTCCACATCATCATGTGGTGAGGGCATGACAAGTTACTATCAGTGATGACTAAGACTCATAGTGATTGATGACATGGACTTTCTTGGCAGGCGACAATGCTACCACTTGTATCTTTGATCTTGCATGCAACTTTGATGTTGTTGATGTATTCACCCTCCAAAGGGCATTTGATCATATGGATTCTTTTGAGATACTTCGATCATTGAGATTTCATCATTATTCATCTTGTCTCATCAAGTGTTCTTAGTTCTTTAATACTTCCTTTGATTTCCCTCTTTCTCCAATCTCTTTATGCATCATTTCCATGTTGTTTTGGTAATACATGCAATTGAAATCACTCATGGAAAGAAATAATAAAAATAAAAAATCTCCCATTCTTACATTTTCATGAAAAAAATATGTTCAAGGCTTAACAGTGTGCTCGAAGAGCAAGGGGAACTTCTAGGTGCAAGGGCACATTGTCAAAGGTTGAAGGGATGAAGCTTTAAGGCTTTAGGATGCACTTATGCACCCAAAAATAGAGAGAAAGATCAAGTGAGAGCACAGGGTGCAGGCCTGAAGGATGAAGTAATGATATTCAGGCTTCCCAAGTGCATTGTGTGCTCAAGGGAGATAGGAAGGGCCTAGGGCACACTATTGAAGGTTAAAGGGATGAGGCTTCAGGGCTTCAGGATCCAGTCATGCACTGAAGAGAGCTAATGAGGGTGAATGGTGCAGTGATGAAGGGCTGAGGCTTCAGGGCTTTGGGGCGCAGTCATGCACTCAAGAGAGCCAATGAGGGTGCATGGCGCAGTGCTGAAGGATGAAGAGGTTAAGCTTCATGCTTTCTAAGTGCACCATGCACTCATTAGGGTTAAGGAGGGCATAGGGCATAGTGGTGAAGGATGAAGGGGTTAGGCTTTTACCTTCCCAAGTGCGCCATTCACTCAACAAGGAGGAAGGATTTATTGAGGGCGTAGCTAAGAACAAAGAATGGGAATGATGTTTAGGAGTACACTATATGCTCTTGGATGGCATAGGGTACACTTTCAAATAATGAAGGAGTCTCAGTCAAGGCTTACGAGTGTGTCATGCGCTCCTAGCCTTACTGGGTTAACTTGTGCAAACAAAATTTGTCTAAGTTTGGGAGATAGAATAAGGGGTGAACACAATGGGTTCAAACATAAAATCAAGTGTGACACATACAAACTCATTAATAAGACTTATATATGATTGAATTATGATAAATACACATCATAACGCTATTTTACAAACACTCCCGAAGTAAAATGAAGAAAGTGTGTGCGACTACGACCAAATGTGTCCTTTTACAACAAACGAAGGTATTGTAACCATGAGGTGCACTACAAATGTCCTAAAAAATATGATGACACTTAGGAATGATCAAGAACACTTGAAACATGTGGAATGACTTGAAAACCAAAGAGACACATGATGCGACAATTTCGTAGGCTCCAAATTTTAACTGTAGTGAATTTTTGGAGGGTGTTGTAGCAATGACAACAGAAGGATAGGAGGAAGATTTGGGTTTGACAAACCCTATGCTTTTCTCAACTGTCAAGTAACTATCAATGAATCTAAAAATACCGAGACTTTTGTGATTTCATTTCAATCTCCATTCTCAATCATTGCTAAAGTGCAATATATTCAGCTTGGATGTTGGTAGTAACCCCAAGCCCTAGGAAAATTTGGTCTCTATTTGTTCATCAAGGTAAAAACTATTATTATTAATTATTATTATCGTTATTAATTATATTTAATTTATACATATTTATGTTCATAACATTTCCTTCCCCTTAAAAATGATTTGTCCTCATACAATATTGATGAAAATGCTTGATATATTTTTCTTTCTATTGTAATTCCTTCACATCTTTTCCAATTATTGTAGATGTTATCTTTGATGATATAAGGTGATATGAACCTCTAAGTGATGAGAAAATTTGTAGAATTGAAAAATTATCCAACCATCACAATTAAATATTTTGTGTAACATTTTCTTATAGGATTTCCAATGTGAATTATTATCATGAGACTTAATAATATTAGTATAAATATTATTCAAAAGATACATTAGTTGTTTTCCTTTTGATTCATGCTAATACGATGACTAGTTAATGTACCTACTCTTATGATTATGATGTTGATAAAATGTCCTAGTAGCATTTTGTTTATTTTCTTCTAGAGTTTTGTTTTCTCTATGCATTGATATTGTATCATTAATTGTTGAGATTTTATTAGAAGGTGCACTTGGAATGTCTGTCATTTGTACTCCAATATCTGAGTATGCCTTCACTTCAATTGGATTGGGATATTTTTGAACCACAAGCTTAATGGGATCTATATTTGGTCCCTTTCCTTCAACTTAAATTTTCACATCTAAACATTTGTATGCTTCCCTTTGTATTAATTGTTGTACTTTGTTTCAAAGTGACTTCTTATCATATCAAGCTTCTTAATTTCCATAATTAATTTTTCACTATGGTCCTTTATGGAAGAAATTTCTTCCTTTGTGTCTATGATAATTTTGTCAACTTATTTCTACATAATTTTCATTGAATTTTTTTTTCTTAAAGGATTACCTTTGAGATATATTTAATGTCTTTTGGTGTTACTAAATTTGGCTTTGATGTAAATTCTTGTAGTGTTATTTTTCTTCTTCTTGTAGGAAAATGTCAAAAAACACTTCTTCATATTTAAGATGAAGGATGCTTGTGTTTCCATCTAGGGTGAACAAAAATATATGTCACCATCATTGCTCCATAAAGATATAATAGTGAATTGTGATATAGTGTATAATCCCAAATGTTTAATTTTAAATTACTTATGTTATACTATTTAATGTGCCAACAATTTAATTTTTCAATTATATTTTAATTAGGAATCACTAATTAGTTAGCAAATTTAAGGCTTGCATATTTATTATTTTTAGTCGAAATGATTGAAAAAATAACATTTTTTCCTATAGGAGTCCCCTGTATTCTAAATAGAATTGAAGCATAGATATATGAATATTTTTGGAAATATTTATTTCTCCTCAGTTTTAGATTTCATTTCCTTCTCCTCATTGAACAACTCCATTTTCGTTCAATAAAAATATCGTAATATTTTACTTTAACTTGGTATCTTTTGACTTGTAACTTGGAGTTTAATTTTTTTATATATTTTGTCAATTCCAGTTACAATAGCTATTTTTTTTTTGTAATCTTGGTAGGACATTTTTTATTCATTTTCATAAAAGATAGGCAGATTACATCCATATTTAGGTGGTTGGGTGGCCTCAACCTACCCATTGGGAACCCAAGTTTGTTGGCCACCTTACCACATTATAATCCATCAAAAAATCAAAGATTTTGAGATTGTCTATCATAGCTTTAGATGTTTAATTATCTATAATTTTCCTAGTGACTAGATAACTAAGACATAATATCAAAGTATACAAGGCCTTCATCTATACCGAGAAAAAATAAAAAGTCAAACTTATGCAAATCATGTTGCACTTTATCAGGTGAATCCATAGGTGTTGGATATTTCGCATTAGAACCTAACAATTTCGTTTGAGGGAGACATGGATTGTGCTTCTTTATGCAAATGAGGCGAGAATTATGTTGTTGAATCTAGATTGTATGAGCTGAAATTCCTTATGAATTTCCTAGAGGTCGGGATTAGGCTTGGAGGGTCCAACTGAAGGAGTCTCGAAGGCTCTAGCCACGATATTCTTCATCAACCAGTATAGATAAACAATTTGTTTTTATTGAGAGGACATGAATGTTGAATGTCCAGGTTCTGGAACTAGGTCTCGCCATTCTTCCACGCCCAAATCCATGCTTTCTTCCTATTGGTTTAAATATGCTTCCCACCCAGAGATTGACTGGCATATTTTAGGTTGTGTTTCGGCCTGATAGGCCTGAACAGAATCTCAAATAAGGTTGGATTTATATTTACATCATTGTCCCCTATATTGATGTGGCTAGGGTTGGTTACCTCCCTTCCGTTGACTAACAATTTGATTCCTCCATCGAGCTCCCCTTGTCAATGTGCTTCTACCATAGGATGGACGTGCCATGCTGCAATTGTTCCAACCACGAAGGTTATATGATAACTTGAAATCAAATTCCAAGACGTATAGCTCGAGGTGACATACTAGCGTAGGGTGCTAGCACACACAATAATAATTCAAACCTCTATAATTTCCAGAGTAGAATACCATAAAATTGTAAGTGTTAAGGCTATAAACCAAATGTTTTCCCGTGATTATGAGATGGGTATGATGAGATAGACTAAACACACTAACCCATGGCTTTCTTAGCCTTCTTGAAGAAAAACCCAGAATTCGCTCAAGTGTATCCTTTCTCAGGAGACCCTTTTTCTTAATTTCCAACATGTACATAAAAAATAAAATATGATGGAAAAAATCACCCATGCGGGAGGCATAAACTAAATTCAAATACTCAGACCCCAAATGCTTGCACATCCTATAAAGTAAAATTCATTAATAGACAAAGACAATTCTATATTCAGACAACCCATCAGAAAAAATTAACTCTTTCCTCCAAACTTTCATAGAATAATTCCTTTCTAACCCAAGACATCATCTCAAAGACTCCTCTCCAATGAAGCATCAAATAAAATTGAATCACAGGGATAAGGGCATGAGACAATCACAATTAGTTAACAGACCCGCAGTGACCATCCATAGGGAAGAGGGTAAGGTCATCTACACTTGGATGACGGACCTTGTGTGGTACCTTCTCATATGACCCAAAGTTTCTGAGAAGACTTGTAACAATGGAAAGAACAATACCTCCAAATTGACCTGATCTTATAACATAAAACCTCGACAAGGAGATGTAATGTCGACCTCTCTAGTCACCATTAATATCCTTCCTACATGTTGCCACCATGCGACTGAAGGCAAGTGTGCGAGGGCCAGAAAATGACCACCCAATGTCCTTTCCTTTTGAACCTTTGTCCATGGCACAGATCTTGGCAATGCCCAACTATCTTCTCACACCTCGATCGAGGACCAATTCTAATAGCTATAATAAGACTTGAGTAATTCAATTTTCCTTAGTAATAAGAAATATATTTTTCCCTTTATTATTTTTCTTTTTTCTCTTTATAATTTCTATATATTTCAAAAAACTCATAGTTCCATTTACTATGTGTTTTTCAATATAATAAATTATTCCTTTTAAATGTAGTGAGATAATACAAATTTAAAAAGTCACCTTAATAAGTATTTATTTTACCTTTATAAGCATATAATATATGAATACTCTTCTAATATTATCTTTATATTCACTTGGTAAAAATTTTCATCCATTTCTTTTGGAAATACTTCCTTGATTGGTATATTATGTGTAACGCCCTCCTCCCACTTCTACCCAAGTAGCCAACCAACTAGGGTAAACATGTGACGAGAAGTTACTATGATATGATTTGACCTCCTAAGTCACATAAGGAAGTGGAACCAACAGAAACACACCATACAGACCTTCCACATCAACACATGACTCCCAAAAACTACCCCAACCTCTCGAGTAACTAGCCCCTAGGCCCCACTTATCTTTTAGACCAATTAACTTCTGGACACTCCAATGATATGGGAAATCCTATCTCCAGAGGGCTCTTGATGCTCCTATGACATGGTGTGCCAATGTCCAGGAACTATTTTTCTCGGTGTTGTGCTAATGTCCCCGTGATTTGATCCACTTTCGCAGGCCTAGGGCCCAAGTCACTGCCTATAACTCAATAACACTTTTCAAATCCATTATTTACATAATAAAAAGACTTAAAAAAAAACTAACTCTAGGTCTAGGCTTGACTATCCCCAATCGGGACTGAGATTTTGCCAAACACTTGGCATCAATGGAATCTACAGGAAATGAATACAAGACAAAGCATAAATGACTGATAACTCATATGATACTTCAGAAGAAGGATCACTACCCACTTCCCTTAACTGTTTGGACAACAATTAGGTCCTACATCCATTATCCTTTTAGTTACAAGTAAATACATGAAAAAATCATGAAAATAAAAATGAGATAAAAACCATTAAAGCCACATATTAACAAGTACCAAAGCAAGAGAATGTATGTTTTACTAAACATAGGAAAATCTGACCAAGTTTAGGACTTCCACGTACCACCTAACCATAGACATGGATGAACCAAATCTTTCTTTCATCCAACCACCCTCATTTGATATTCCAAGCATGAATGTGGAATCGCATGGATAAACCAATCCCAAAATAAGCAAGGGAATCCAAATTTTAAACCACCTCCACCCTCACTAAACCATGATTTCATAAAAAATGACACCAAGACCACAAAACAAAACCGAGCTAGGAATGCTTTCAGACTCCATCACTATCCTTGGGGAATTTATGTCTCTTTATCTCTTAGGATTTACTATAATCCACACCATATCACTAGATTGCAATCCACACCATATCACTGGGCCCTAAACTGAGACTCCACCCTCAGGCTTTATTGTGTATCCCACCAAAACATGTCAAGGGATTCCTAGGCTTTTGGGATTTTTCAGAGACCACCTCCACCTCGGATTCTGAAACTATCTGCTAATTCCAAATCTCAACACCGATAAAACAATCCCATCACACCATGTCTATCTAGAAAAAGGAAAGGCTAGGTTAAAATCCACTGTCATAAGGTGGAGAAACCATGCCACTGACAACAAGAGAACCATACACCAACATGCAAATCCATGCATGTCAAAATCAGCTGGGAAATCACACATGCAATATGTTGAGTGTGAGTATTTCTAGTAAAGTTGCTTGGTCTTGCTCTCCCTTTCTGGATCTTTGATTTCCTTTCTTTCCTTTTCTTGCTTTTTCTTCCTTTCTCTAAAGCTAGAGTGCTCCAAGAAAATTTTAAGTGTTCAAGAGTGAGAGAGAGATAAAATAATGAGAGAGCTCCAAAATTAAAGTGAAAAAATGTTACAAACTAATCCTCAGAAGCATTTTTGTCAATGAGGCCTCTATTTCCTTTATTTTCCTTCAATTTCCTCCTCATATGCAACCTGTGACCTTTCACTCCCTTTTCTCCTATTTTCCATTCTTTTCATAAATAAATGTGCCAAAAATGCATTCTTCCATTTTAGTGCCATTTCCAATTTCCCTTGGCCATAAACACATTCAGTGATGCCCAATAGGATATCTTTGCCCAACATTCAACTTGTAATACGTTTCCGGTAACCGTGTTCTTATTTTTCCTTTATTAACGTTTATTACATGAAATTTTACCAAGGGATGTTACAGACCCCTCCCCCTTAGGAACATTGTTGTTAGTGTTAAACCACACCAAGACCTCAACAAAACCACTGAAGAGAAAACATACTTCCCATGGAGCTTTATAACTTAGTTTGTTGCAGTATTTACAATTAATGACTCACTCAAAAGAAAAAAATCATGACAACATGATAAGGTAACTACCATACTGCTTATTAGAGATTTATAACTTAGCTCATGGTGGTATTTACATCCATACACATATGTACATATACCAAAACATCATAAAAACATATGCCAAACATATACCAAACATCAACCAAAAAGACTTTCCCTCAACTGACAAACAATGAAGGATACATGGCCTACATCTGATCTTCCATCTCCCATGTATTGTTTTTAGGCCCAAAGTGCTTCCACCACACTTTAACTTTCTCTATGGCTCTCTTCCTGAGCATGATATGATTTTGCTGCAATATGCACTAAAGCTCCAGCTAGAATTCTCCTTCTTGATCCACATGCAATACAAAAAAATAAATAACACGATCAACATCCTATATATACCTCTTAAGTAATGAAACATGGAAAACATAATGGAATTTAATGTTGGAGGTAGTGCAATTCAATATGCCATTGGTACAATACTCTCAAGGATCTCAAAAGGCCCATAATACCATGGTGCTAACATGGCACATGATCCAATCCTCAAAGTGCTCTTCTTGGGCTTGATGCGCAAATACACATGCTTCCCAACCTAAAACTCCTTGAATAACCTGTGCTGGTCTGCATAAATATTTTGTCCATCCTATGATGCCTTTAGATTCTTCTTTATAACCTTCATTTCTTGTTCTGTGGCTTCCAACATATTCATCCCAATAAGTACCCTGTTTACTGGATCACTCCAGCTGATGGGAGTATTACAACTCGCCCATATAGTGCCTCGAAAAGATTCATCCTTAATGACTTTTGATAACCATTTTTGTGTGCGAACTCAACCAATGGAAGATACTCCTCCCATATTCTCTACTGGAGCATCATGTACATCCTTAGCATATCCTCCAAGATCCTATTGACCCTCTTTTTCTATTCATTTTTCTGTGGATGATAAGTTGTGCAAGGCCAACTCTGCATCCAAACCTGCAAATAGCTCCTTCCAAAACTTGGAAGTTAACTTTGCATCCCTTTCTGACACGATTTTCTTTAGAACACCATGTAATCTCATGATCTCCCTGATGAAAACCTATGCCACCTCACTAGATGAATATGTAGTCTATAGTGGAATGAAGTGACCTACCTTGCTCAACCTGTCGACCATAACCATAATAGAATCATGCTATCTCAATGTCCTCAGAAGACCTGTAATGAAATCCATGGAACTGACCTCCCATTTTCATTCTGGAATCACAATAGGTTGTAATAGACTATCTAGATGCTTACATTCTACCTTTGCCTACTGACAATCCAAACATCTAGCCATGAACTTTGCCACTTCTTCAGATTTGACCAATAGTAGAACTTATTCATTTTTGTCAACATCTTCTAATATCCTGTGTGACTCGAGTATGGCTTCACATGGAACTCCCTCAAGAGAAGCTTGTTGAACTCACTGCAATTCGACACGTAGATCTTGTCCCTAAATCTCACCAAACCATCAGCCATGAGACGACTGTTTACATCTTGATACCTACACCTGCACCTATATCTATACCTACACCTATACCTGTACTTGTACCTACACCTATACCTATACATGTACTTTGTTGTAACCTATGCATAATATCCATATACTTGTCATCTCACTGTCCTTCCTGTGAGATCCTATCCTGTAACTCTGTCCCATAAGAGCTCATAATTTCTATATGATTTACCTATAACTTCATGCTAAGAGCATCTACAACCCAGTTCTCCTTTCCCTTAAGGTATCTGATCTCAAAGTCAAACTCACTAAGGGTAGCCAAAAATCTAGCTTGCCTAGTGTTTAGATTCTGCTGGTCAAATAAATATCTCAACCCACTATAATCACTCATCAATACAAATATCTTGCCAAGAATATAATGCCTCCACATCTTCATGTCATGAATAATAAATTCCAACTCAAGATCATGAGTCACGTATTTCTGCTCGTGCTCATTGAATATCCGAGATGCATAGGAAAAACCTTTTCCCTCCTACATAAGTACTCCACCAAGTCCTCTTTTACATGCATCTGTACACACTACAAACTCTTTATCCAGACCCACAATCTTAAGTACTAGATCATTGGGCAATAATTTCTTGAGCTACTCAAAACTAGCTACACATTTTTTTTGTCCATTTGAACTTCTTACGTTTCCTTTGCAAGGATGTCATAGGATATGCAAAGTGTGAGAAGTTCCTGATGAACCTCTTGTAGTAACTTGTCAATCCCATGAATGATCTCACCTCATCCACAATATTAGGAGATTCCTACTCCATGATGGCCTTTATCTTTTTTAGATCTATTGTTATTCCTTCCTTCGAAACAACATGTTCCAAGTAATGCACCTATGTTTGAAATAATTTTCACTTGTTATTATTGGAATATAACTGATTCTCTCTTAGTAATCTTAATACTGCTACTAAATGCGCAACATGCTCTTATTCATTCTTCGAGTATATCAAGATATCATCAATGAATACAATAAAAAACTTGTCTAGATAGGGATGCAACAAACTATTCATCAAACATATAAATGTGGTTGAAGAATTATTCAAACCAAATGGAACTACGATAATCTCATAATGCCCAAACTTAGTCCTAAATGGACTCTTATAGATATCTTCTTCCTTGATGCGTACCTAATGGTATCCTGATCTCAAGTCAATATTAGAGAACATTGTTGCTCCCTTAAATTGATCAAACAAATCATCAATCTCCAATAATGGGTAACTGTTCTTGATCGTTACCTTTTTCAATTGCCTGTCATCAATGTATAATCTGAGAGTGCCATCTTTCTTCTTTACGAACAATACTAGTGCACCCCAAGGAAATACACTTGGTCTAATGTATCCCTTGTCAAGAATCCCCTCTAACTATAATTTCAACTCTACTAGGTTAGATGTGCTCATCCTATAGGGTGCCTTCAATGCTATAGTTTCCCTTGGCACCAAGTCAATGGAGAAATACACTCTCCTGTGAGGAGGTAACTCATGCATCTTTGCTAGGAACAAATCTTGATATTGCTGCAATACAGGGTACCTCTTGAATATCTTTGCATCCTCAACATCTTTACCATTGTCACTATATATATGCACTGCAAACATCACATGACCTATTCTGCAACTACGCTTAGGCTGCATAGTAGTAACCATCCTCACTGATGTGGGCTTCTTCTTTCCCTGAAAAATTCTCTTTCCCTGATTGTCATCCACACACTAAATGGCCTTGTCAAAGAAATCCACTTTGGTCCTGTGAAGGTACAATGAATCCATACCCAAAATCATAATATATGATCATAATGGCAGTGCATTCAAATTTGCTTCTGTAGGCATACCATTTAACTCAAA
This sequence comes from Pinus taeda, assembly GCA_000404065.3. Taxonomy (NCBI): domain Eukaryota; kingdom Viridiplantae; phylum Streptophyta; class Pinopsida; order Pinales; family Pinaceae; genus Pinus; species Pinus taeda. The sequence goes on along the minus strand of APFE031508342.1, from coordinate 46,113 downwards.
TGCACAAGCTCTTACCCAATGGTGAACTCTCTTCTTTGTACCTATAGCCAATTGTACCAACGAAGATTCTGCATGCACTTCCTTTCCCAAACCACACTTATCCACCAGGTTAGGATTAATATAACTATAATTTGATCTAGGATCAATCAAAATAGAAAGAACTTGATCACAAATCTTACTGTCCATCTCAATGATAGATTCATGATGATCCATTTGCATGTTTTTCATATCTGCATAGATCTAAGGAATGTTATGAAAAACATCACCAATTATATGCGCCTTCTGAGTGTTATCACTCAGATTTTCCTAGAAGTTGTAAGAAGAAGGAAAGGGGTCTGAGGTAGCCACAAATCAACTTTTAAGTACAGAATCTAGCCAATCTATATTCAAAGAGGGCCCTCTCTTTAAGATTTAGCTTTGTTTTATAGGATATTAGGCTAGTTATGAAATCTTAAGGGTTTTGATTGTGTTTGGTGGTGGAATTCAGGAGCACATGGATAGAACTGAGTATTTTAGGCCATTGGGCTATGGAGTCAACAAAAGATAGCTTAACTGGATTTGGCTTTTCAACAAAGGATGGCTCCAAAGGGCAAGATAGCTAAACAAGGAGCAAATGGTAATTTGAAAGGATGGGATGAGCTCAAAAGGGAAGAATTGGTGGTGGAATTCAGGAGCACATGGATAGAACTGAGTATTTCAGGCCATTGGGTTGTGGAGTCAACAAAAGATAGCTTAACTGGATTTGGATTTTCAACAAAGGATGGCTTCAAAGGGAAAGATAGCTAAACAAGGAGCAAATGGTAATTTTAAAGGATGGTATGAGCTCAAAAGGGAAGAAAGGCAATTAAGAATCCTTCCACATGTTTTGAGAAGAGGGAATTTGGATGATCACCAATAAAAAGCAATTAAGGATTTTTTACTAAATGATCAAAATGATAAACTAAGAAGAAGGAGAAATTAAGAATTCCTTGCCTATTATAGTTTGAAGAAAATATTTAGAATAAAAATGATTTTGAAAACAGATTGCACTTAAGCACTTTCTGAGTTATACTTTTTCGTTTTGATATTTAGATATGAAACACAATTGAAATATTAAACCAGAAAAAAATAGCACGAGATATAGAATACTTATTTGTCCAGTGTTTGACACATGAATCCTGTGAAAAGTCCTTTGTATTATTTCTTCATCCAGCCAGCGATACAAAAGTTGATCAACAACACTTTATTCCAAAGTAATCAATTTTACGGAAATGTTTAAGAATCCACCCTCAATACTCCGAATGAGGGAGTATTTATACAAAATTTTTACAATAAAATATCTCATAACGAAGAGATATATATTCTAGGATGACTAACTATATGTTACATAAAAATAGAGACAAATGGTCTCGAAGATAGAAGATAAAATAAATTGATGGCTTGTTGTTCCTGTTTTTGTGAATGAGCTGGAGGCAGGCCCTATGATGAAGCATCTTGCTCTCTTCCTCGTAAATAAGTGTTGGTTGTTCTACTTTTAATCTTCTTACTGATACTCTTTGACCTGTTTTGATACTCTTTCCCTGCTTGATCCTTGTTTATCCTCTTTTACCACAATTGACTATGGTAACTAATGAAAATTTACTTTTTTACCAAGGATAAATCACAAAATTTCTATCATATCTATCCACCATTTTTCCTGTGGTATTTTGGTCCTTTGAAGTTTCCTGTAGATTTCATCAGCCTCTGTGTATTTAACAAAATTGGGCTGAACTGGAAACAAATGCTTTAACTCATGTTCAACATAGAAAAGGTTCTCTAGATTGCTATAGGGAACTCTGCTTGTAGGTAGTGCTTTTAGTGCAAATGTACTAGTTGATGAACTAGCCTAGTTATCTGCATATTGAGCCAATTTGTCAACATAGTCTATATGTCTCATTAATTTATCATTGATTGCTAAAGGACTGGGTAGCCCTTTTCTCTGCAAAACACCAAATTTTTCCATAAAATCATTGATTTCTTCTTGCATGTTTTGGCATCTTCTTTCCAAATTTTGCATTAGAGACCTTTTGGTCAATACCTTCTTGATTTCCAAAATAGTCCTTGTTCTGTCTTCAATGCCTAGTTCTTCTAGCTGGCACTTATTTTTTCTATTCAAAAAGTTTATTAGCCCGGTGTCTTCCTCAGGCTTCCCTCCTAAATATTCCTTTGTCCTCTGAATTTCTTCAAGAGCTACTTGTACCAAATCAAACTGTTCAAAAATTATTTGTATTGATGGCCAAACATCATTTATTGACTGAGTGATGTTGGTCCAAAGAATATTCTTAATGTTTGGTAAGGGCTTATCAAAGGTGAGGTCTTTCTCTAATGATTTCACCTATTGTGCTAACCCTTTATTCTCCATCAATTTTTTAGCAAAATTAATTTTGGAAAGATCATATTTCTATTCCAAGGTAACAAATTGTTCTTTTACCTTTCGTAATTCTGAAACTTGGAGTTTCATCTCCTCCATTGATTTTATCAGTTCATCTGTGCTTAAACCTAAAGTTCCTACTGGTGTCATTCCTGTACTTGTACCTGTGATTACTTCAATGGTGACTAAAGGGACATTGGGTGCTAGAGCTGTTGCCAATGTTGAAGGGACTGCAGTGGAAACCACTGGTATCACATTTGGAGGCTGAGAGGTCGACACTGCTTGCTTGTCCTTCAATGATTTTCCTAACTCTTATTCAGTCTCCTTCAAATGTTCATTAAGCTTGATGACTAAGTCCATAAGCTCCTCTTCAAACCTTTTTGTATAATCTCAGCAGTCTGTGGATGCCTTAAAGGAGGCAACCTCAGCAGCTTTCTTAAGACAACTATGTCTTCATCTTTCTTTTCAATCAAAGCTTCTGCAGCCTTAACATCTTTTGGGTTATGGCCCAATCCAATAACCAATTCTTCTAAATATTTAATTATATTGTCTTTAGCCTATGAAGAGGCTCTTTCTAGCTATAACTAAGCAGTTGTATTATTCAAAGAATTTTCTAATATTTGGGCCATCATAGCCTTACCGGTTAATGTAGAATATATCATTTCCCCTGTCTACCTATGTAACTCAATATGATCTAGGGGATGAATGTCTTTGAAGATAATCTGCAATTATTTGAGGTTGTTGTACATTGGGCTTGAAGAAGCTCATTTGCATTTTGTCCTCCTTGATGTAATAGGTTGACATCAACCTATTTTGATTAGTGGTAGCCATTTTTAAATATTGATTGTAGACCTGGATCCTTAATGGCTCATTCCTAGCTTTTATTTCTTTGAATTTCATTTTAATATCCAGATTATCATTTCTTGGAGGCTTAAAAGATGACACTTTAGGACTTTGTTGCCTTTTCAGTTCCTGTCTCTCTAAGCTAGAAGGTGGCCCACCTGCTAGGAAAGTCTGATGACTGTCTACTCCTTCTTTTCTTTGGCTATTTGTTGTTTCTTCAAAAAATTCCTCTTCTGAATGAGGATTTAGCCTGTGCCTTTTATCACTAGGCTGGTCTAATGGGCCACTGGCAGGGGTAGCTACTTTCCTGTCTTTCTTTTTATTCCTTTCCTTATTCAAAGGAGTCTGCAAAATTGGGGGCTCTACCATGTTGACTTGAGTTGGGTTAGCCTGTGTTTGAGCAGTTTTTGGTTGTTTGGACATGGTTGATTGCTCTGTTGCTTGGGTGCTGGTCTCTGGTTCTTTTCGCTTGGATGTCCCTGCAAGTGATGTACTGGTCTCTTATGAGTGTCTTTGTGAGGTATTAGCTATTGAGGCACTAGTCCCTGATGCTGGCTTTTAAGATTCTCAAACTGCACCTATCCAAAAGAATCCAGAACAAATGTCTTTTCGAGATCCTTCATTACATTTTCTATATTGACCTACTCACTATCTGTTTCTATTAGGGTCCCTTTCCTCCATTCATCCATGTTGGCAAATTGTTAAATCTCTGGGATTCTGTGATGCAAGTATAGTGACAGTCTATTCTTCATTCTTCTATCACAAATGAAACTATGGGGATCATAATGAATCCAATTAAAAATTTTGTTTAGTTTCAGATGGTCTTCTGAAATCTACTCTGCTGTTTTCCATGCTTCCCTAGTGTTACAAGGGAAAGGGCCAAATTGATCCGTGATCCTTAGTTGTGCTTTGTTCTTAGCCTTAGTAAAATGAATAAGGTCTGAGTTTATTATTTGTCTGTAGTATTCCAATGCAAACAGTCTCATTGGAACATATTTTGGTAGCTTGAAAGGGGAAAGCTCACACCCATATATCCTAATTTATGTATGATTCTGATATAAATACCAGCCACCCACTCTGTATTGTTTGAAGAGCTGAAGGATTCTCTTGATTTCATCACTGATTCTAGGAGGTGAAATCCCTGTCAGCAAGGTGGTAGCTGGATGAATAAATTGATCAATGAACTCATTATATGAGTAAGGGTTGGATAGAGATTTATGAAAGATGGAAGTCAAAAATATGACAAACCTTGGATTACCCTTGGTATCAAGTTTGTTGATAGAAAATGGGAATTTGTCTGGCTGATAGTAGAGCATGAGGTGATATATGAAGGAGGTATACTTTAAAACCCTTTCATTTTCCAGTCTCATGAACTGGTCATGAATTTTGTCAGCAATAAATGAGGCATAATCATACTTGATAGCAAGGGGCTGTCCAGGGGTAAAAATAGACATCAACACTAGGGTCAATTCATCCACAAATTCACTAGTATTGAATCCCATAGCTGCAAATATCATATCAACTATGATTTTACCTATATCTATGAAGAAAACTAATCCATAAGGAGGTGGATCTGTAGTCTGGTATTGCTTTAGAATGAAAGTCTCGCAGAGGCAATTTAGTTCAGATTGGGACATTTTGGTTGCTTTTTCAAGTAAATGCCCAATGGAAATGGGAGTGAGGGCTTGACCTGGGTGAAATTGGATCATTTCATTGATCGATTCAGTGGTTATTATGAAGAGGACTATTTGGTTGGGAGAAATGACTTCTCTACGGTTGGAGTCATAATTGGCAAGGCACTGATGGATTATATCTGGAAAAATATGCACAAAGGGTAAAAAGTACATTGGGAGGTTGGATTCCCACAACCCCATGACATCATATCCATTTAAGTAGTTATCTCTACATTGACAAAAGACTTTGAGGTGATTTTTATCAGTGGTTAAGCCTTTTATTTGGAAGTCCTTATTTGCCAGAGGCAGATAGTTTAAATCTCGATGAGGAGCATTAATAGGTGCAACGTTCAGAGCTACCGAGGTTTTCATTTCTGGTTCTTGTGGATTTAGAAAGGAGACTATGGTTTTCTATGAAATGGGCAAAACAGAGGGTCTGGGGGACTTGAATGATGAAAATAATAACATAATTATGGTGAATTTGGGCCTTTTTAGTCAATTTACAGTGGAAAACAAGTATTTGTAGGGTTTTTGTTAGGAATTTGATAAATACCTTCTTTTTGGGGGACGAGTAACAGAATGTAGGTACTGGGTTTAGCTGAACGACTCTGGGCAGCTTCGAATGCAAATGTTGGAAGCAAGTTGGCAACTGCAAGCTTAAGTTGGTTGACCTCGACGTTTGTTTGCATGGGCATATAGGTTCACAGGATAAAACAATGAAAATGACTTGTTTTATTTTATGTACAAAGTCAAGGGTTGGTGGGTTTTTGGATTAGGACGGGTGACGATAACGGGGGATGTTTTGTCATTTATCTAGAAGGCAGTAAGTAGTTTATATCACATCGCTTATAGGGAGGGGAGGTATTTAGCCTGGAGCCAGAGATTCTATAGAACGGTTGACGTGTGGCAATGGTACTATTCATGAAACCGCTTTGTGATCACGCGCTAACATGTGGTCACAAAGGGTCATGTGACATGTATAATGGCCATTGGATCTCAGGGACTTGATCGGACAATTGTCGAGGTTATGAAGTGACAGAGGTTTATGTAGGCGGGCCCGATATAATTAAAGATTATATAATCATATTGGGAGTTGTAGGTTTGGCTGGTGAGGCTATTAATTAACCACGAGGGTTAATTAATCCTGTTTTAATATAGCGGGGGGTTAGGGTTGTTATTTAGTTACTGATTAACTAATTAATCCCTTTTTCACATGTATTATGGTTATTTTTTAACCAAAAGGGCGGGATATATAGTTTTTTGGGATTTTTTTACATAATTAAAATAATACGAGAAGGGGTAGATTTTTATAAAGGAGTTTTATATTAATAAGTTTACTAGTTAATATGATTTTGAAGTGGAAAGTGCTAAGTATAAAACATTTGAGGTGTGTATTTAAACTTAGGCTAAAGTGAAAAGAGGGTTTTTATGGAAATATTTTAATTTTCCTAAGTAAAATACGATTTTACTTAGGAAAAAAACTTATCAAGGGGAATAAATGATTTGTGAAGGGGTATGCTTACTGATGAATGGGTTTAAGTACTTAGGCATTATGAATTATTGGGTCGAGGGTTTGGTCCCTCCAGAAGTCAGAGAAATTCTCTAAGCCCCTCTAATTTGATAGATACCTTGGTACTTAGGGAAAATTAGTGAAACTTTAGGGAAAATGAATAGGGGAGTTAATTATTATGACTTTGCTTGCTTGATATGCCTTTCATGTACTGCATGTCTTTGCCTCATAATGAAAATAAAATATTTACACATTTGAATATCATCATTCACCGCATGTTATTCTACAACCATCATCTACTTACCCTACCTACTTAACCTAGTATTTTTACTTCTTTATTAGGGTGCACTTAGACTGGCAAACCATTTTGAAACTTTCTTTTTTTTTACATGGTATTGCCTATCTAAGTCAACACTTATTATATCCAAGGGCTCAGATTAAACTGTTGAGCTCCTTTTTCACTCTACCTATCTATTTATTTGCCAATATTACATTGTTTGGTCAGATCTTTATTCTCTATTTCTACAACATGAAATTGAAAAATGAATTATCCAAGCTTAAATTGTTTGACTATTCATAAATTGTGGCATAAGTGACAAACTGCACACAATTGTTTATATTACAACAGTAAAAAAGTAGTGGCATTTAGGCTTGCACACTTTCCTGGTCTTTCTTTTTGTTGGGGTTCATTTTCTTTCATTTTTAACCATCTTTTTATTCTTTTCACCCTTTGATTTTTCTTTTAGGGTATACCCTCTTTACATTTTTTTATTTTTTTGATTTTTTACAAATATGGAAAACCTTTGCAACAAGTAAAGGTATGAATATATTACATAGCTCATCAAGTCAATCATGATATATGAGACCTATTGGTATAGGGGCATAATAGTGGCTCCACTTAGGGATGGCTTTCCCTGGTGAAAAGTCAAGAATAGTAGATCAGATGGCCTCTGAATGACTTTGACTATGCTTTTCAATCTTCTTCTTCTTACTGCTTTATTGTATGTATGACAGTGATACTTTTGAAGCTTAGGGCCTTCTCTTCGGGCTTCAACTCCAAAAGTTGTTGTCCAATCAAAACTGTGACCTTACAAAGGATATAATATGTACATGTTAAAAATATGGTAACATTAGTATGTAAGATCAAAGTAATGCTTTAACATCCAACCATTAACTGGTCCTTCTTCTGGTTTTGTACCATCTAAGTTCTTTAGAAAGTATGTATTATTTCCTTGTGAAGCATAAATGATGTATGTTCCTTTCCATAGGAAGTCAAACTTCCCATGTTTCCCCTTATCGTCTCTTTTGGAATCCCATCTTAGCACTTTATCTCCAAGGTGAAAATCTTCTGCCTTGGTTCTTTTATCAAAAATCTTCTTAAGTTTCTCCTGTAACACTTGGAATCTTTGGTACACCTCCTCTCTGGTTTACTGTAAATTGATAGTTTGATTTGTCCTTCTTTGAATATCATTAGGTTCCACTTGGGCTTCTTGAAGTAGTTTCATAACAGAAACACCTACTGATGAAGGAAAAACAGCCTCCATGCCATACACTAACTAATAAGGACTGGTCCTAATGGATTTTTTGGTTGTAAGTCTATCTACCCATAATGAATTTATTAGTTTTTTGTGCGAATTCTTTTTATTTTCCTCCAACAGTTTTTTAATGATATTAATTAGACTCTTGTTGGAAGATTTAGCTAGTCCATTCCCTTGAGGATAATAGGCTATGGAATGGCCCAGTGTAATATGGTACTTTTTACAGAAACTGATCATCTTATTTGATTTGAAAGTTGCAACGTTATCAGTAATGATTTTAGTAGGGCAACCAAATTTGGACAATATATTGGTCTCTAAGAAACCTATGACAACTGTATCATTGGCCTATCTGGAGGGGATGCCCTCTATCCATTTAATAAAATAATCAGTGGCAGTGAGTATCCATTTATTTTGGCCAAAGGAGGGAGGATGGATCTCACCAATGAAGTCAAGACCCATTGTTGGAAAGGCTTCTCAGTAGAAATGGGTTTTAGGGGTAAAGGTAATAGTTTTCTCTTGCTCTAAAAAATTTGACATTTATGGCAAGAAGTGACAAATTTCTTCACATTAGCAAACAAGGTTGGCCAATACAAACCAGCCCATAGGATCTTATCTACAGTTGATTTCTAATAAAGGTGTCCACCACAATCTCCTACATGAAATTCTTGGATAGCCTTGTCAGCTTCATCTTTTAACAAACAATTCAAGAAAATTCCTTCATGATTTTTCCAAAAAAGAGCATTATCTAAGATACAACACTTTGAAGCTTTCATTTTTAAAAACCTATTCTTTGTTCCAGATAACCCTGGAGGATCCTGCAGGTTTTGTAAAACATAAATTATATCAGCATACCAAGGTGAGTCTAAAAAGGCCTGGCTGATTTGTGGAGTTGTTATCTCCTGTTCGTCATCCAGTTCATTTATATCCAGGGCTTGACAATTGGTTTCTGCCATGAGTTTGGCCAATCCTTGTACTTTTATCAATTTTGTAGGTTTTATTTCAATATCATACTCTAAGATGGTAGCAATCTATTTACCTCTTTTTCCCTCAATTCCATCCCGAGTTAGGATGTCATTGACAACTGCATTTGGTACATAGACTATCACATGAGAATATAATATGTAGACTCTGAAGTCTTTAATGGATTTAACAAATGCAAAAGCTTGTTTCTCCATTATTTTGTATTTCAGTGATGCGTCTCTAAGTGCTTTACTAAAAAAGGTGATAGGTTTCTCACATCCTTGGTCATCCTTTTATAATAAAATAGCTGCTATGGTATGCTCTGAGGCAAAAAAAATAATTATGAAGTCTCTATCAAATTGAGGACTAGTGAGGACCAGTGTTCTGGTTAAAGCCATTTTGATCTCTTCAAATTCTTGTTTGGCTTCTACTATCCATTTAATACTCTAATCCTTTTTTAACATATCATTAAGTAATCTAACGAGTTTTGCGACGTTATATATGAATCTTCTCAAAAAATTTATCTTCCCTAAGAAAGCTTGAAGTTCTTTGATACTTCTTGGATGATGTATCTGTAGTATAGCTTCAATTTTGGCTGGATCAATTTGAATGCCATCCTTGGAAATGACATGACCTAAGAGTTTTCCTTCTTCCAGGCAAAACAAGGACTTCTTTGGATTCAAAGAAATACCATATTTTCTGCATTTTACAAATACTTGTCTGAGATGGTCCAAATGATGCTATTTTGATTTAGAAAAAACATTTAGATAATCCAGATATATAACAAGAAAATTATGAATCTCTTTAGCATATTCAATTTCCATTGCCCTTTGGAAAGTAGCTCCTGTGTTTTTAAGTCCAAATGGCATTTTGATATACATAAATGTGCCCCATGGTGTTGTAAAGGAAGTTTTTTCTTGGTCATCAGGATGAACTAGGATCTGGCTATATCTTGAAAACCCATCTAAAAGTGAAATTCTAGAAGAACCCACTACCCTTTGCAAAATATGGTCCATCTTGGGTAAAGGATAGTTATCTTTAAGGGAGATCTTATTCACATTTGTCAGATCAAAACATAATCTTATTTCCCCGGTTTTCTTTCTAGTAGGTACTAAATTAGACACCCCCTCTGAAAATCTTATAAGGGCAATAATCCCTGCTTCATACATATGTTTAATTTCTTTTTCAATCAATGGTAACAATACAGGGTTGATTCTTCTGAGTTTTTGCTTAAATGGCTTCTGATTTTCTTTCAGAGGTATGGTATGTTGAATTATTGAGGTGTCATATGATTTTAAATCTTCATAACTTTAAGTGAAGACATCCTGGAATTATCTCATGAGTTCAACATACTTTAACTTCTGATTAGGAGGTAAAGTATTCGATAGTTTTATCATCTTTGGATTGTCTTCTGTTCCTAAATTGTATTCTTCAATATCTAGTTTTAATGGTTCCATCTTTGGTTTCTTAGGAATGTCATTGGAATCAAAGAGGTCTTCTAGAGGAGTTAATCCTTTAGGCCGATGATTGTCTTTTAATTGAATAATCTCTATTTCTTCTTCAATTATTTCATCAAGGTCCATTTGTTTAAGGTCTTGAACTTCCTTTTGGGTGAATTTTGTGGGATGAAGCATTTGAACTAAATTTTCTTCTAAATTGTTTGTTTCTACCTCATCAATTTGATTAGAGTTACCATCTGTATCAACATCTATGGAACTGTTAGAAAATTCTTCATCTAAAGTTAAAAAGTTATTAATCTACTCATCACTATCAAAGACCTGTCAGTTCTTCAGATTGTTAGGGATGGTTGGTCTATGCCTAATTTCAGCAGTGAACTGATGATTAGGTTCGAAAGGTAATTTGTAGGTGCTGGCAAACATGGCCAGACTGTGGGCATGTAAGTTGTGTTTTCTAGGTACTATAGCAAGCTTAGTTTCCAGAAAAGTATTGAGAATTTCTATGACTGTCCCTCCATAGTATCCTAATCTAGGATCCCTGGTTAAGTACTTCCCTTTAATCTGTTTAATGATTAACTCTGATATCTGCTACCACTATATCCATTAAGATTGTTTCTGCAGGGTATTGAACCAATGAGACACACAAGTCCTTTATCAATCCTAAACATCTCACCTGACTAGAATCAAAAGAAAAGAGATCTTTATATGGTCTAGTGATGTCTAGGTCTAGCTTTTCCATTACAGACTTGGACATGAGATTATGAGATGCCTAGAGTCAAACATGGCATTGTGTAGGATTTCATCATGTATGTTTAAGCTCACATAGAAGGGAGGAATTCCTCCTTCTAAATGTTTTCCATTTACTTCAGGGCCAAATATTAATTCTGGCTGGTCATCAAAAAAATTTATTTATTTTTAGTTCTAGCGATCTTTAGTGATCAAGGGACATCATGTTTAGCTAATTCAGATCAAGGGACATCAATTCTCAACTTACCTATTTTAGTTTCCAGATTAAAGGGTTTTTGTATTTGGGTTTTTGGATTTCGATCATTAGCATTCTCTTTATTTTCTGTATTCTCTGTGTTTTTCTCCTTTTCAGGAGTGGGGTTATGATTTGCAGTTTCTCCTAAATAAACTTCAGGAGGTTCTTCCACAGTTCCCTTAGAAGGAAGGGGAGTGGAGGGTTGTTTGTTGTTTGGTAGATTATCAGAGACATCTTCAATTATTGGTTTAGAAGGGTTAGTGTTTGGTTTGGAAAGAATTTGTACAGGTGAGGGGACTGTCTTACCTTTGATGGGCTGTTTTGGAACCTTTTGCTTGTTTGCTTCAAGAACATCAATTCTCCTTCTCCTTAAGTTATACTGCTTATGTACTTCATAGATGGTTGTGTCATATCCCTCCCTAAAGTCAAACAATTCACTTGACAGAGTTTGAAATTGTTTAAGAATGTGGGCCTCTTGATCATCTTGAGTCAAGAAAACTTCGCCTTCAGTGTTGAGTCCCATCAGATTTATTTGGGTATCCTCTTGTGGACCTTCAGAGCTGGAAGCTTCTACATAATTCTCCTGGAAAGGGGGTCTAATGTTTTGATCTGGACCAGTCTTCCCAGGGTTCTGGTTTTGATTTTTTTCAGAAATTAGGATTTCTCCATGTATTGGTTGGCTGACCATCCCAAGGGGCTTTTTTTTTCAATTATTTCCTCTTTATCTCCTAATCTATCCATCCCTTTAATTATAGCATCCGGTTTCTGTTCAAAAGATGAGGCTTCTTCTTTCACTGGTATCCTTCTTTCACTCCTAACCTTGGCTTTTTTAGACATTAGGTTGGCTTCAACACTGACAGCTATACTTTGCATATCTTCCAAAGTTCTAGGGGCTCGTTCCCTTAATTGAAAAGCCATGTCAGAATCAAATCCATCTAGGAATTTGACTAAGGCCAAATCAGGTGAGGGTCTGAGGTTTCGAGGGATGGCATTATAGACATTGCTGAATCTAGTGCAATAATCCTGCACAGTTCCTTGTGTTCCTCTCTTGAGGTTTTCATACTTAGATAGAATTTGAAGAGGATCTTTCTTTTTCTCCCATCGATTAAGGAATTGTCTATAGAGGGTTTCTAGGCTATCTATACTATTTGCTACTAGAGCCTTAAACCAGGTCCTGACTTTCCCAGTTATATTTTGAACAAATATTCTCATTCTTACATCATCAACATCTATCTCATAAATGTTGGGTTGTATAGGTACTAGTACCATCAAGTGGAGTGATTGTACTTTGGTAGTCCTGAGGCATGGCACCTAAGTTTTCTAGTAGAACCAGAGGGGTATGCCTGTTTTCTATGGTTGTAGGTAATGATGAAACAACAACTGGGGTTGGGATAACAATAGATATTTGGGTTGTAGATGGAGGTGTAGAAGGGGTGGTCTGTTGTGGAGTGGCTTGAGGTTGTAATGTATGAGGAAAAGGTGATGAACTTGCAGAGGTAGTAGTGATTACAGAGGGATTGGGTGTTCCTTTAGAGGTAAGATTAGATTGTATTGAGTTCTGCAAATTTCTGTCAATTGAGGAACTGACAGCTTCAAACTATAATTCTTCGATGAATATTGGGTCTGGGACCAAATCAATTAATTCAGAATCAGAAGATGTCCTAAACAAAGAGGTCTCAAAGTGCTCATCAAAGGGTTCATCTTCAAGATAAATCCACCTAATAGGATAGGATCTTGATCTGTAGGTGAGTCAAGAACTGGCAATACTTTCTTGACTTTCTTGTCTCCTAAGAATTCTGGGGATCAGATTGGGGTTCTCAAACACTTGTGGTGGATTGGTATCAGGATTAGCTCTAGTGTAACGAATCCTTTCTGAAGCCAGGTTTCTTGGTTTTTATTTTCTAAATTAAAATCAACAAACAACTTCTGGGATTCTTTAAGATGCTTTAGTTTTGGATTTAAATTTTCTTAAAGATTTGTTTGACTGAGGAATTGGTTCCCCAGTGGAGTTGCCACTATGTTATCACTCAGATTTTCCTAGAAGTTGTAAGAAGAAGGAAAGTTGTCTGAGGTAACCACAAACCAACTTTTAAGTACAGAATCTAGCCAATTTGTACTCAGAGAGGGCTCTCTTTTTAAGATTTAGCTTTGTTTTATAGGATATTAGGCTAGTTATGAAAGCTTAAGGGTTTTAATTGTGTTTGGTGGTGGAATTGAGGAGTAGATGGATAGAACTGAGTATTTCAAGCCATTGGGCTATAGAGTCAACAGAAGATGGCTTAACTGGATTTGGATTTTTAACAAAGGATGGCTTCATAGGGTAAGATAGCTAAGCATGGAGAAAATGGTAATTTAAAAGGATGGGATGAGCTCAAAAGGGAAGAAGGGAAATTAAGAATCCTTCCACACGTTTTGAGAAGAGGGAATTTGGATGATCACCAATAAAAAGAAATTAAGGATTTTTTACTAAATGATCAAAATGATAAACTAAGAAGCAGGAGCAATTAAGAATTCCTTGCCTATGATATTTTAAAAGAAAACAATTAGAATAAAAACGATTTTGAAAATAGATTTCACTTAAGCACTTTTTGTGTTATACTTTTTCGTTTTGATATTCAGATATGAAACACAATTGAAATATTAAACTAGAAAATAATAGCACATGAGATATAGAATAATTATTTGTCCAGTGTTTGACACATGAATCCTATGAAAAGTCCTTTGTATCATTTCTTCATCTAGCTAGCCATACAAAAGTTGATAAACAACACTTTATTCCAAAGTAGTCAGTTTTACAGAAATGTCTAAGAATCCACCCTCAATACTCTGAATGAGGAAGTATTTATACAAAAGTTTTACAATAAATTATCTCATAACAAAGAGAGATATATTCTAGGATGACTAACTATATGTTACATAAAAATAGAGACAGATGGTCTCGAAGATAGAAGATAAAGTAAACTGATGGCTTGTTGTTCTTGTTTTTGTGAATGAGCTGGAGGCAGGCCCTATGATGAAGCATCTTGCTATCTTCCTCGTAAATAAGTGTTGGTTGTTCTACTTTTAATCTTCTTACTGATACTCTTTGACCTGTTTTGATACTCTTTACTTGCTTGATCCTTGTTTATCCTCTTTTACCACAATTGACTATGGTAACTAATGAAAATTTACTTTTTTACCAAGGATAAATCAAAAAAATTCTATCATATCTATCCACCATTTTTCCTGTGGTATTTTGGTCCTTTGAAGTTTCCTATAGATTTCATCAGCCTCTGTGTATTTAACTCATGTTCAACATAGAAAAGGTTCTCTAGATTCTTATAGGGAAGTCTGCTTGTAGGTAGTGCTTTTAGTGCAAATGTACTAGTTGATGAACTAGCCTAGTTATCTGCATATTGAGCCAATTTGTCAACATAGTCTATATGTCTCATCAATTTATCATTGATTACTAAATGACTAGGTATCCCTTTGCTCTGCAAAACACCAAATTTTTCCATAAAATCATTGATTTCTTCTTGCATGTTTTGGCATCTTCTTTCCAAATTATGTATTAGAGACCTTTTGGTCAATACCTTCTTGATTTCCAGAATAGTCCATGTTCTATCTTCAATTCCCAGTTCTTCTAGATGGTACTTATTTTGCTATTCAAAAGTTTATTAGCCTGGTGGCTTCCTTAGGCTTCCCTCCTAATTCTTCCTTTGTCCTCTGAATTTCTTCAAGAGTTACTTGTATCAAATCAATATATTCAAAAATTATTTGTATTGATGGCCAAACATCATTTATTGACTGAGTGATGTTGGTCCAAATAATATTCTTAATGTTTGCTAACGACTTTTCAAAGGTGAGGTCTTTCTCTAATGATTTCACCTACTGTGCTAACCCTTTATTCTCCCTCACTTTTTCAGCAAAATTAATTTTGGAAAGATCATATTTTTGTTCCAAGGTAACACATTGCTCTTTTACCTTTTGTAATTCTGAGACTTGGAGCTTCATCTCCTCCATTGATTTTATCAATTTATTTGTGCTTAAACTTGAATTTCCTATTGGTCTCATTCCTGTACTTGTACCTGTGATTACTTTAGCTATGACTAAAGGGACATTGGGTGCCAGAGCTATTGCCAGTGTTGAAAGGACTGCAGTGGAAACCATTGGTATCACATTTGGAGGCTGAGAGGTCGACTCTCCCTGCTTGTCCTTCAATGATTTTCTAACTCTTGTTCAATCTCTTTCAACTGTTCATTAAGTTTGAGGACTAAGTCCATAAGCTCCTCTTCAGACCTTCTTTGTATAATCTCAGTAGTCTGTGGATGCCTTGATGGAGGCAACTTCAGTTGCTTTCTTAAGGCAGCTATGTATTTATCTTTCTTTTTAATCAAAGCTTCTGTAGCCTTAACATCGTTTCGGTTATGGCCCAATTCAATAACCAATTCTTCCAAAGATTTAATTCTATTACCTTTAGCCTGTGAAGAGGCTCTTTCCAGCCGTAACTAAGAAGTTGTGTTATTCAAAGAATTTTCTAATCTTTGGGCCATCATATTCTTACCGGTTAATGTAGAATATATCATTTCCCCTGTCTGCCCGTGTAGCTCAATCTGATCCAGGGGATGAATGTATTTTGCCATGAACGCAAAACCTGTTTGAAGATAATATGCAATTGTCTGAGGTTGTTATACTTTGGGCTTGAAGATACTTATTTTCATTTTGCCCTCTTTGATGTGATAGGCTGACATCAACCTATTCTGATTGGTGGTAGCCATTTTTAAATATTGATTGTAGAACTAAATCCTCAATGGCTCATTCCTAGCTTTTATTTCTTTGAATTTCCTTTTAATATCTAGGTTGTCACTTCCTGGAGGCTTAAAAGATGACACTTTAGCACTTTGTTGCCTTTCTAGTTCATGTCTCTGTGAGCTACAAGGTGTCCCACCTGCTGGAAAATCTGATGACTATCTACACCTTCTTTTCTTTGGCTATCTGTTGTTTCTTCAAAAAATTCCTCTTCTGAATGAGGATTTAGCCTATGCCTTTTAGCACCAAGCTAGTCTGATGGGCCACTGGAAGGGGTAGTTACTTCCATGTCTCTCTTTCTATTTCTTTCCTCATTCAGAGGAGTCTGCAAAACTGGGGGCTCTACCATGTTGACTTGAGTTGGGTTAGCCTGTGTTTGAGTAGTTTCCAGCTGTTTGGACATGGTTGATTGCTCTATTACTTGGGTGTTGGTCTTTGGTTCTTTTCCCTTGGATGTCCCTGCAAGTGATGTACTGGTCTCTTGTGAGTTCCTTTGTGAGGTATTAGTTGTTGAGGCACTAGTCCCTGATGCTGGCTTTTGAGAAGTCTCAAAACTGCACCTGTCCAAAAGAATCTAGGTCAAGTGTCTTTTTAAGATCTTTCATTACAATTTCTATATCGACCTGCTCACTATCTATTTCTATTAGGGTCCCTTTCCTCCATTCATCCATGTTGGTAAATTGTTCAATCTCTGGGATTCTGTGATACAAGTATGGTGGCAGTCTATTCTTCATTCTTCTATCATAGATGAAAATATGGGGATCATAAGGAATCCAATTAAAACTTTTGTTTAGTTTCAGATGGTCTTCTAAAATATGCTCTGCTGCTTTCCATGCTTCCCTAGTGTTACAGAGGAAAGGGCCTAATTGATCCTTGATCCTTAGTTCTGCTCTCTTCTTAGCCTTAGTAAAATGAATCAAGTCTGAGTTTATTATTTGTCTGTAGTATTCCAATGCAAATAGTCTCATTGGAACATATTTTGGTAGCTTGAAAGGGGAATGCTCACACCCATATATCCTAATTTCTGTATGATTCTAGTATAAATACCAGTTACCCACTCTGTACTATTTGGAGAATTGAAGGATTCTTTTGATTTCATCACTGATTCTAGGATATGAAATCCCTCTCAGCAAGGTGGTAGATGGATGAACAAACTGATCAGTGAACTCATTATATGAGTAAGGGTTGGATAGAGATTTATGAAAGATGGAATTCCAAAAGATGACAGACCTTGGATTACCCTTGGTATCAAGTTTGTTGATAGAAAATGGGAACTTGTCTAACTGATAGTAGAGCATGAGGTGATATATGAAGGTGGTATACTTGAAAACCCTTTCATTTTCTAGTCTCATGAACTGGTCATGAATTTTGTCAGCAATAAATGAGGCATAATCATACTTGACAGCAGGGGGCTCTCTAGGGGTAAAAACAGACATTAACACTAGGTTCAATTCATCCACAAATTCGCTAGTGTTGAATTCCATAACTGTAAATATCATATCAACTATGATTTTACCTATATCTGTGAAGAAAACTGACCCATAAGGAGGGGTATCTGTAGTCTGGTATTGCTTTAGAATGAAAGTTTAGCAGAAAATATTTAGTTCAGATTGGGAAATTTTGGTTACTTTTTCAAGTAAATTCCCAACGGAAATGGGAGTGAGGGCTTGACCTGGGTGAAATTGGAGCATTTCATTGATCGATTCAGCGGTTATTGGGAAGAGGACTACTTGGTTGGGAGACATGACTGCTCTGCGGTTTGGGTCATAATTGGCATGGCACTGATG
>APFE031508342.1:13346-25854 GCA_000404065.3 Pinus taeda | reverse complement strand
GTATAGGGGCATAACACTGAGCACTATAGATCTGACGTCTACCACCCTGATACTGCGGACAATCCCTCTTATGATTATCCTTACAACATGTCCAACACTGTAGTGGTGCTCCACCATTGCCTCTATTATTCTTCTCTCCATGTCCCTTCTCAAATGCATTGAACTTATTGTAAAGGACTAAATTTTCTTTCTCACTTCCAACTTAAGGTCTTCCTCATTTTGGTGGCCATTTTCCTTTAAATTCCTCATTTCCCTTCAAGTCATGCTTATGCTCAACTTTGCACTTTGGTTTCTCATAAAAATATTTCATCCTTTTGATGGCCTCCTCCAGTGATCTAGGCTCATTAAATTCAATCTGGTCTCCATATGCTACTGGAATTCCACTGATGAATCTCCGAACCTTGGTATTCTCCTCCTTGAGGTAAGGCACATATCTCAATAACTCTAAGAACTTGCTCGTATACTCATCATTTGTCATGGAAACCATATGAAACTCATAAAACTCCTTAGCTCTATCATCACAATACCTTTTCGACAAATACTTGTTATTGAAGAGCCTCTCAAACTCATTCCAAGTCAAGTCATATTTCCAAATTCCTTTAACATTCCTCACATCTTCCCACCAAATATATTCTTTACCTTTTAGACTAAAAGTGGTTATCTTTGCTTTCATGTTTTCTGAATAATCATGCAATCTAAAGAAATTCCTCATACCAAGCAACCATGCCTCTGCATTATGTGATTTCTTCATCTCTCCATCAAATGTAGTTGGATTTGTTTTCTTAAACTCATCAGGAAAATACCTCTTGTCACTACTCCTGTAGGAATGATGATGATGATGATGACGGTCATAATTCATGTCAAAACTAGAACTATATTGGTACTTGTGTTTATCACCCCTCTTATCCAGAGTATCCAAGCACCTGTCATCTTTGATCATGTCCTCTCCATCCAACATGTACTCACCATGAGACATGTTTCCATATGTTCCATTAGTTTTGTCCTCCTTCTCATGGATGATTTGAAGTGGTCCTTGTCACTACAATTTTGACAAACTATGGAGTATCACCGCATTTACCTCTACTTGTTTCTTCCCTGCCTATATGGTTCTGTCATTGTCTTCCTTAAAAATCCTTATTTCTTCCTTTAAACTTATCAGCTTCTTTGCCAAATCAGAAGAGTTCCCAACACCACACTTCTCATATGATCCATAGGGAGAGACTCGGGAACTATAGTCTACCATCTTTCTATCCATATTTAATATTCTTCCTGCAAGGTATATCATGTCAGCTAAAGTAAATAACAATAAACCAACATACCTTAGCATAATTCGAGGAGGATACCTTGTCTGCAAGATCAAAAATTAGCGTAATACATGTATAGCATAATCATGACAACATATAGAAATATAACACATACCATGTAACCATATATATGTTATTTTGATTAGGGTCTAGTCATCAATGCATGACCATATCAACTACACATACCATGACCTCATGCATGAAAAAAAAAACCATATCACTATTCACTTGACCACATGTGAATACTAACATGCATAAAGAACTTGTAACCAATATACACTCATGATGACACACCTCACACCAAAAACATCCTCCCTCACATGGTGACATCACTACAACCATGACCAACACCATGCATATGCAACAAGCACATAGACCACAAGGATGATTAACACACATTCTACTGACATGAATACATGACCAACAAACAACCGATCCTCTGAGGGGTGAACCATGCTCTGATACCACTCTCTAGAACCCTCCTCCAACATCTACCCAAGTAACTAGCCAACCGAGGTAAACATGTGACGAGAAGTTACTATGATATGATTCGACCTCCTAAGTCACTTTAAGGAAGTGGAACCAATGGAAACACACCATACAAACCTTCCACATCAACAAAATGACTCCTAGGAGGCATCCCAATCTCTCAGGTAACTAGCCCTTGGGTCCCACTGAGTTGTTAGACCAATTAAACCCCTGATGCTCCCATGAAATGGGCATGCTTGTGTCGAGAGGGCTTTGGACACTCCCACGACATGGTCTGTCAGCACCCAAGGGCTATTTTTCTTAGTGTTGTGCTAGCATCCTCGGTATTTGAGCCACCTTTTCAGGCCGAGGGCCCAAGTCACTTCCCATAAATCAATACGAATTTTAGAATCTATTATTTACATAATAACAAAACTTACAAATCAAAAACTAACTCTAGAACAAGGCTTAACCATCCCTAACTAGGATGGACAATTTTTTCAAACACTTGGCATTAGTGAAATTAATAGGTAATGAATATAATACATATAATAAATGACTGATAACTCATATGAGACTTGACAAGAATGATCACCACCCTCTTCCCCTAATTTTTTTTTACATCAATTAGGTCTTGCATCCATTATACTTTTAGTTACAAGTAAATACGTGAAATAACAATGACAATAACTAGTCATATAACTGTGCTTATAACCAACATTAAACAATGAAAATAAAAATGAGATAACAAACATTAAAGGCACATCTTAATAAGTACCAAAGTAAGATAACTTAACTTTTATTAAACATAGGAAAATATAACTAGGTTCAGGACTTCCACGTACCACCCGACCGTAAACATAATGAACCAAAAACAAAATTCAGCAAGTCACCCTCGTTCCATATTCCAAGCATGAATGTGGGATCTCATGGATAAACGAATCCAAAAACAACCAAGGGAATATAGAGGCTAAACCACCTCTACCCTTCCCAAACCTTGATCTCATCAAACTAGCACCGAGAGCACAAAACCAAACTGAGTTAGGAATGCCTTTAGACTCCATCACTATCCTTAGGGAATTTTTCAACTCCTTGTCTCTCAAGCTTTACCGAAATCCACACTAGATCATTAGGCCCTAAACTGAGACACCAGTCCCTTAAGATTTACAAAAATTCACACCAGATCACTAGGCCCTAAACCGAGACTCCACCCTCAGGCTTTATTGTGTATCTTGCCTAAACCAGTCAAGGGATTCCTATGCTTTTGGGATTTTCCTTAGACCACCTCCGCCCCAGATTCTAAAACCATCCAAAAATTCAAAAGCTCAAAATCAAGAAAACAATCCCATCACACCATGGCTATCCGAAAAAAGGAATGGCTAAGTTGAAAACCATTGTCATAACCAGACAAAACCACTCCATGGACAACAAGATAACCATACACCAACATGCAATGCCATGCATGTCAAAACCAGCTAGGAAATCACACATGCAATATGTTACCTACAAGTATTCCTACTGAAACTACTTTATCTTTCTCTCCCTTTCTTGATATTTTCTTTCCTTCCTTTCCTTTTCTTTCTTTTTCCTTTCTTACTCCAAAGCTAGAGTGCTCCAAGAAAACTCTAAGTGTTCAACAGTGAGAAAGAGAGCGAATAATGAGAGATCTCCAAAACTAAATTGACAAAAGGTTACAAATTGATCCTCAGAAGCCTTTTTATCAATGATGCCTCTATTTCCTTCATTTTCCATTATTTTCCTTCAATTTCCTCCTCTCATGCAACATGTGACCTTTCACCTCCCTTTTCTCCTACTTTCCATTATTTTCATAAATAAATTTGCGAAAAATGCATTTTTCCATTTCAATGCCTTTTTTAATTTCCCTTAGCCATAAACACATTCAGCGATGCCCACTAGGATAGCTTTTCCAAATATCTAGCTTGGAATATGTGTCTCTTAATTGTGGTCTTATTTTTCCTTTATTAAATTTTATTACATGAACTTTTAACTAGGGGTTGTTACATTATGTTAGTGATCCAAATTGAAAGTGCCATCCGCCCATGGTATTGTAACTCAAGAAGGCACTAAAAATCATATAAATAATAGGCCTCACCTTGTAAAAGGACAAATTGTTCCAATATGATGTAGTTGTCTACAACTTCTTTTATTTTAATAACAACTATCTTTCCATTCACATGTTGGGATGTATTTAGTATGTAATATTTTAGCGATTTTTTTATTAGTTTAATTGAATATCTCTCTCTCTCTCTCTCTCTCTCTCTCTCTCTCTCTCTCTCTCTGTGTTCAAGACTCCTATATATTCCCCCACCAAGATATTGATTAGTGGTATCAAAGTTAGGTTATGACTCAATGGTAATAATTGTTTTAAGGGTCTCCAATTGAAGTTCTCATATTTTCTCATATCGGAAACACTAAAAGTTGAGCTTCATTTTTAGTTTCATCCTCGATAGTGGCACAAGAATACAATATATTCCTCTCCATGTTCACCATCATAGATAATTAGCCAAAGAAATATTGAACTTTCTGTCATGGGACTTATGGAGGGGGCACGACTAGGGGGATCTTGGCGTCTTCTGGATGAGCCATTACAAACATTATTAGTGGACATGTTATTCCAGCATACCAAGACATGCCATTTATCTAGCCACACCTTATAACTACAATGGCCCTATGATCCAACTGGCTATTGGTGGCCACCTTCCTATTCCACCTAGACCCCTAGTCAGTTTCATCTATTTCCTTAATTGTACCACATTTTACTATTTTTGGTAGTTTTTCAGGGCCTGAATTTTCAGAGCCATTTTGAGGCCCTAAACAACATATTTTTAGAAAAATAGAAATCCATTCTTGTTATGGAAATCACATCAGCAACTATAGTCCTGAGAGAGATATTTCTAACGAGGTATCATACGTGTCAAACAAAGATAATATGATGAAGTTACGACCTTGGGAAGTTGGATGCCAAACTAACCCCAATGGGGCCCATAAACTCTTGGTGTTGCATCTCCTCGGGTTAGGTTTTTGGTTGTTTATGGTTTTCTCTTATTGTTCAATAATAAAAATGCCCTTGAGCCTCATTGTAACTCAGTTCAGAGGCATGTATCCACTAGATCGCTTCTCAGAGATAAGCTATTGTCGCCCAAAATAGTCTTATTTCCATTCTGTTTGTAAGCATATTTCGGTATTTGATATTAATAAAATGAAGTGTTAATTTTGTTGCATCTATTTATTTATGGTTATATATGTAATTTTTTGCATTCTGGTTTAAATTTGGATCACCCTACCTATCCTCTAGCCACTCATGTCTATTTATTTTCTTACAAAGTATCAAATTTTGGTAATTTATGAAGTTGCAACCGAGCAGAAAAATTGGATGCAATAAACAGTTCATCCATATTTATCTTTTTTTACTAAAATTGTCATGGAAATATTGAATACAAAGACAAATTAAGGGAAATTTGTGCATTTACATTTTGTTGTTATATAGTTACTATTAGTCTCCAAAATGATGGGAAGTCGAAGCGACCGCCAATTAATAATGATGACATGGGAAACTATATTTCTTGTTACATTTACATTATTTCTTTGTTCATGCATTGTAGATTCATATATGGTTTACAAGATGATAATGGCAGTGAAAATTTATTCATTTCTTGTTTGCAAATTTCTGTGGTGATTTGAATTTGAAGAATAAGTTCTAAGATATTTATCCACAATAATCATTTTTGTTCAACATTTAGAGTCCATACCCAGACCCATCATCTATATATTTCTACTATGGCCTAAGACTTTGGGGTCAAAAAATGTTCATCCTCCTCAAATTAATAAATTTAGAGCACATGAGTCATATTGATGGAAGGTATATCCATTATGGTTGAGATCCATTTGGGGAAAGACTGGCCGTGTCTTCAATACCCAGGGGATTGGAGGTTGTAATTTTGCTGATTGTGGAGGAAAGTTATAGTGTAAGGACAAGAGAGAAGATATTATGAGAATAAAAAAATCATACTTCAAAATTCTTGGAGGAATAATGAAGTTGGAAACATTTTTGGTTACATTGGAGAATGGTTAAGATATTCCATTGTTAGTGGTTGCAAGATATGCCACTTATAATATCAATAAAAATCAACCTTTTGAGTCAATGGAGGGCAAAACTAATGTGAACGTAGTGTGTCCAAAATATTTGTAAGAGAAAAATAAAGGGATTATTGTTATTGTGTGCAATGGTCATAGTTATTTGGTTCCAATTGATTTTACAAGTATCCTATGCTTATATGTCTTTGTGGATATAAAAATTGATGTGCAACATGTAGTTAAGATAATAAGGTAGTAACTTCAAACCAGAAGACATAGTTAATTTAGTTGGGACTATTCAGTTTTCAACTGCCATCCATGCATCCTCAAGAGCATCACAACCTAGAGGAAAGAAATATGGGCATGTAGAAACTAACACTAAATTTCTTGGAGATTCTATACAAAATCCAAATCACAGAGCAATGGCCTCTAAATTCAAGACTAGCTACAAAGACAATATGGAATCAATGATAGTGGATAGATCACTCCAACTATGCTTTCAAGAAGGGCTTACAGAACCTATTTTGAGCTCAAGAATGTGTACGAAATTCTTTTAGATTGATGTATCTCCAAAGTATCCCTCAAAAACCACAAATTATAAGCTCGTGATAATTGTTTATTCAAGGATTACAGTGGGAATTCTAGTAATGATTCTTCAAGCATCATAATTCTTGATACAATATATCTTAGAAAACTATATAGGGCATGTTAGAGTTTTTAATTCTATCTTTCTAGTAGTTAAGGGTGCCTATGGTGATAGGGTTATCTCTGTTGACTATCTTGAAGCATATTTTTGGCTGTGAAAAAATACCACTCTTGAAGGTGATGTCATGATGGGACTATCAAATCACAAAAATATGAATAAAAAATATGAAACTTGAAGCTTTTATAACATCTCATTAGATAGTGAGAATTCAAAAAGATTGGCCACCATATTTCTACTATACATTGGCAGATAACAAGTGAATTATTTTGAGGTTCATTTGTTATTCCATACATTGTTGATATCACAATTGGACTACAAGCATTACATGGTATCTCTATCCTTAGACCCTCATTCATCATGATTTTGGGTCACCCACAAAGGCATAGTTATGGGTCAACCACACAAAACCCTTGCCATAAAATTCCATTTTCTAGGCCATACATTGTCACTATCACAGTTGGCCCACAATAATTACAAGGTATCTCTATCCTCCAACCCCCATTCATCATGGTTATGGGTCACCCACAAACTAATGGTTATAGGTTAAGCACATAAAACCCTCACCATCGAAGTCCATTTTCTAGGTCGTACATTGTTAGTCTCACAGTTGGACCACAAGCATCATAGGGAAAATATATTATTGGACCTTCATTCATCATAGTTATGGGTCATACACAAACCCGTGATTATGGATCAACAATGCAAAACCATTCTCTTCACTAGCTGACATTCAACAAGAACAACTTAAGAGAGAGCTTGATGCAATGGGGACCATTGTTTCCTAAGGAAGGAGGATTGATCTGAATGAAACGTTTCATACACCCATGGTATTGTAACTCAAGAAGGAACCAAAAATCCTATAAATAATAGACCCCGCCTTGTAAAAGGATAGAATGGACCACTACAATTTAGTTGTCTAAATATTTTCTTACTTTAATGAACAATTATCTTCCCTTTCACATGTTGGGATGTATTAAATATGTATTTTTTAAGCAGTGCCTTTTATAATAGTTTAAGGGAAAAATGTGTGTTTCTTATCTCTCTCTTTCGCTCTCTTTATTGGGGTTTTAGACTCCTAGATCTTGCCCCCCCGTGATTTGGATCAATTAGCACACTTATATTTCTATTATGTTTACTTAATGCTTTATGAAATTATTAAGCATAGATTTAGGAAGTCACCATTTATAGGTGGTTGTTAATTTTCTAAAAGGATTTTTGTGCTAGTTGGGAAATACCAATGAGACTATTAATGGGAATTAGCCTCTTTATAGCTTGATGGACAAGGCCCAAATTCAATGGATTCAGATGTACACTAGCCTAAATTGAATGAACAATGTTGATATGTCTTTGATGGTGGTTATACAAAAAATGATGACACTACATTGGTTCGACAAGGACAATGGTATGACATAATGATTTCATCTAAGTGTAGTTGTAGGGATTACTGGGTTGTACAATCAATAATGTATGGGCATATGACTAAACTTAATCGCAATTGTATGGAAAATTGAATCCAAATTGCATGGTATGATGATAGTTTATACAACGCTGAGGTGATATGGTTGTGCAATGCAAATTAATGAGGAAATATGGAAATAACATTAAAGTGATGTAATGTATAGAAATACAATGGGAATGTACTCAAAATGTATAAATATAGGTTGAAGTGTGTCCTAGTGATAAATAAGGCAGGTAATTATGTTTTGTAGTTTCTTTTTTTCCTTCTATATATTATTTCTCCTTTTTAATTTGAAGCATAATGGATTTTTTTCCTCTCACTGTATGATTTTTCCCGACTAAATTCATCACAAATAGGATTATCTAGTTTTTAAATGGTCAAAGGTTGATGGTGTTAAAACACGTGACACAAAGATAATATTAAAAAAATAGGGGTGGCCAAAGACCAAGTCAAATAGAGTTTGATAAATGTTGTGCCAAAAGCCAAGATTGGAAAAACAAAACTCTAATACCAAATGAGATAAACAAAGTTCACTCATACACAAGATATCTAGAATGTCTAAAATATAAAGAAAAACATATGGGTAATATATGAAATGTATATGGTAATAGAAAAATGCGATAAGATAATCAGAGTACAATTGGGATCTTGTATATATACCTAAGAGGGAATTCCCATTCATAAATATTCATGTTTTTTCGGACATGTCCTTCCATAATTATAAATTACATTCTATTAATTTTTTATGGTTACTATTTATAATTATTTTATACATATTTATGTTCATAAAACTAGTTTTAATGGAGCAAAGAAACCCTTTACCCTTTACATAATAATTTGACTTCAGCAAAGGAATGATGAAGCATCAAATCTTCTAGAATTTGGTTTCCCAAGATGATTAACTTGAATTGAGATAACATGAACTAGAAATATCTCAATAATTGAGGCCTTTATGCTAACTTCTTTCGGACCTAGGTGTCCAAATTCATCCTCTCAAATCTATGAGAGGCCTATATAATGAGACCATTCTAGGAAGGAGAGGAGATAGAAAAAAACATAGATAGGATTTCCCTTATGATGGTGGAATTTAGAGGACCACTTCCATATATTTTTGTGATAAGCTCATTTTTTAAAAGTAAGGCAATGAGGATAAGGATCTAAGAAATCTAAGAAGGACATGTACAAGACTTAGGTATATGTAAGTCATTCTTTGTTTAATAAAGGTGATGTGAAGGTTTCTCCCCAATGTTTATTTCTTTATATGTGATTTAATATTGGATTATATTTTTATCTTATTAGTTATATTTCTAATAGAAAAAACCATTGTTTTAAAAGAAGGACTTTTCTTGTCTTATCAATGATGTGTGTAGGTACATAGGTGAGTAATAGAAACAAGATCTCTATGAGATAGAGAAAGGTTTTTTGAAGTTGTTGTAGTCATATCTCACATCAACTGGTGAAGGAAAAAGGTATGCACACTCTTCCTCTCTTTCCATCTATGAAATGTATCTTATGTGATATATCTAAAAGAACTTTTCATGTTGTTTACCCCATTGTCTAGAAAATCTAAGGGAAATTTCTACAAAGAAATAACTCATTTTCCAAAAGGAAACTTTTGGAAAAATAGAACTCCTGACTCCACTAAGGAAAAATATTTGATTTATCCTTCCCTTTGTTTGATTTCTTGGATTTTTTGATCTCCTAGAAATTATCTAGTAATTGTTATCATGTTTGTGTCATTTTTGAGCCAGATCCATCTATGATTATTCTTATCTAAGCTTGAATCCTTAATAAATCTCACTTAGAAGCTTCATTTCTCTATCTCGTTATAGAGAGAGACTTTTTTATATTTATCTCTCTCTCCTCTCAACAAGGAGGAAATAGGAAACTTGTCATAGATAGTTCTTCTCTTTGACATAGAAATGAGTTATATAGATGACATGTTTCTGGTGAGCTATGAATTTGTGATTTCTTGTTTCAACCTGTGTCTATATTTCCTCAGTCTCAAATAATTATATATTTCTTGGATTAGGTCCACAATCGTCATTTATTATCATATATTATAATTTGGAATGGATTAGGATCTCTCTTTTGTATTTCTTATATGCTATTTATTACCTTTGGTGCTTGAGTGATTTGTTTAGTGATAGGTGATCGAAATAGGGTCTCGAGTTTATGAAACTTGATCTTATTTTTTAGTTAGTATTTTTTTATTTCCTTTTTAAGAAATTTTGAGGAAACTCAATTTGTTTTATAGGTCTTATTTCTTTGTAAGATTGGGTTTATTTTTTTTTGCAGAAACATTTATGGATTTAGCTAATTTGGATGCCCTGATTGTATAACAAATTCTAGGTTTCCTTTGTTTCTAAATTTGTGTGCCTTTATTTTCCACATCCTTCCCCTTACAATATCTCTAGTTTGGTGTGTTTGAGTGCTTGTGGGTGCCATATTAGATTTAGTAATATTAGTTTGAAAAGAAAAAATATTGAATAGTTTCTTTTGAATATTTGGACCTATTGAGTGGCTATTAAAAAAATGTGAGGTGTATCTTCTCACTTGAAAAAGGAAAAGGATGTATATCCATTTCCCTTAACTAATTTTTCATTGAATTGAAAAGAAAGAGCATATATCATATAGTCTACACGTTTAGGGATTAGTGAGTGTTGGCTTGTTGGGGCCTAACCTAGGTTCAGAGGTGATTTAGCCAAACAAATCTCGGTACTACTGGCCCTTTTGGCAATAGTCTGTAGAGCGTGGACTAAGGTCTCACTTGAAGTAGTATGCGAGGGTGCTAAAACCATTTTTCCACACCCTGGAGATGTCTGATGAGTTCAAGTGGTCCGCGGTTCGACCCTGCATGCACGTTGTTACGTGCACTTACCCATTCCTCGTAGCCTGAGATGCTACCTTTGCGCAACCCTACTCAGGGGATGAATAATGTTATTACCCAAGGCCTTATTGGTAATCCGATATTAGTTGATTAACTTAGCTTATTTGTGTGCTTTCTGTTATACTTAACAATATTCATAATTCATACAAGTGCGCACAATAAAGAAACAATATATTCGCAAATGATATCAAACATGTAATAACTCAGAACAGATACACGGAATTGGTAACAAAATCTTTCTTTATTAATCTCTTCTCTGATTACAGACTCGACTCCACCCTGCGCACTTAGCTGCAGGGATACGTGCACTTAGCTGTGGACTCTACTAGGTCTTTGCGCACTCAGCTATAGAGCCCTTTCCTACTCTATGACTCAAGACACACTTCGCACTTCGACTTAATCTCTAAGACCTTTCATGCCTAATATATATTAGATCTCCTATCTTTACAACTTAGAGCCTCACTCTATTTATACAATCCCATGGTCCACGAACCATGGGTAGGCTGACCTTACATTCAAAACTTAGGGCGAACAACCCTATGACTCTAACATACATTTTGCACTCCGCGCCTGCAATTCGTGGAGTCTTTACAACCATATCATGACAAAACTTGGGCTTTGAGCGCCAAAACATGCCTTGGGGGGATTCCATGCCTAACAGGCCCCTAACATAAACATCGTGACTCGCCCTTGAGTCACTTTGTTGGCACGGTGGTCTTGGCACGGAGTTCCTCCAAATGTCCTTGAACTATGTTGATGTTGGCAGTGCACTACACTTCTGCTTCTTGAATCTGTTGCATCCTTTGTTCTGAGACCTGAGCGTCTAAATTGTTTCCCTAAATCTGCACTAGCATCTATTGTGTATGTTTATAGTCCCATGCCATTGTCCAGCTCCTCGGAGCACATAGACTATGCTTAGGCCGTCTAGTTAGATAGTCGGCCTACCCATGTAGGGCTTCAAGCAGCTGCGATTTAATTTTCCTAGGAAAGGTTCATCATTTATTTTAACTAGCTAGACTGCACCTCCGTTTATGACCTCCTTAACCATGTTAGGTCCCAGCCAATGCATTCTGAATTTTCCCGAAATTTTTTCAAACTTAGTGGCATACAATAGTACTAAGTCATTTACCTTGAAGGTGCACAACTTGATATGCCATTCGTGCCAGGCTTTTTCATGCTGCATTTGTACTTGCTGATGAAACCTAGACAAGAACTGTTCTTCCTCAAGTTCTTCCAATTGCGTGAACCTTTCCTCTAGAGCTTTGCAGTCTGTTGTCCATGTGAGTGTTGTTATGCATAGACTAGGTGTAGGTTTTAACCCCGTACATAAATTACCTGCATACGAATTCTAAATCATAGGAAAAATAAAAATGCGAGAGCATAACACATAAAACACATATACATAGAGATTTCCACTGGATCTCAAAACCGAGACTACCAGCTTGATTTTTCATTATGTTCCTTTCAATGTTACAATACATATTTATACATGCCGAAGCATCCAATACCATGGACCGAAAAAACATCACGTCCAATACCATGGACCAAAAAACCATTGATCCAATACCATGGACCGAAAACCATCG
>APFE031508340.1:0-10612 GCA_000404065.3 Pinus taeda | reverse complement strand
CTCCCCCTCTTCCTCTCTCTACCCTTCTCCCTCTCACATAACCTTTCCTCCTACCCCCTCTCTCTCACTCCTCCTCCCCCACCGCCTATCTTGCTCTCTCCCCTTCCTACTCCTACTCCCCCTCTATGCACCCACATATCTCTCTCTATGCCTCTCTTCCTCCCCCTCTCCCTCTCCTTATCCTCCCCCTCTCTATCCCCCCTCTCTCTCACCGTCCATCTTCCTCCTCTCTCTCTAGATCCCTACCCCGCTCCCTCTATCTCTCTCTATAAATCTCTTCCCCTCTTCCTCTCTCTCCCATTCTCTCACTCCCCCTCTCCCTCTCTCTCTCACTCTCTCTCCCTCTCTACCTCCCTCCCTCCTCTCTCTCTCTCTTCCCCTCCTCCCCTGGCCCCCCTACATCTCTCCGCGCCCCCCTCTTCTACTCTCTCCCTCTCTCCCCCCCACATTCTCATTATCTCTCTCGCTCTCATTATCACCATCATATCATAAAACATAAAGCATGACATTTAATAAACAAAAACATAATCATCATTATCATAATCATATCATTTAACAAATACATCAACGTCATGTAGTAAACAAAAACATCTTATCAATTAGAAATCAATAATAATGATATTGTCTAATTAAACCAATCACTATATCATCTAACAAACAATAAAAGAAATACATACATAAATATATACACATTAAACGTGTGAAAGATGTCAACATCATATTATCCTTCAATGAAATCCTATTATCTAATTAGCAAAATCACAACCATCATATCACATAATCAAACAAAAAATACTTTCATTTAAAAAAGCACATAAAATACACCAACATATACATATCATTACAAATAATTAAGGGTACATTGGAAAAAATAATTAAGCCTCTTTTCACATTTAAATAATCAAACACATCCATTTCACATATCTTATAAAAATAAAACAATTCTACTCATGAATAAATTATTTTATATCATCCAATTTCCAAATGACAAATAATTACATATAATAAAATAATACATAGATATCCTTTCACATTGTTAACATTTAGTTGTAAATAAACCAATAATTCACAAAAATATTCTTTTCATTATTATATAATTTCAAATCAATAAATAATTATACAAACACAAATATAACTAAACAATTCAAATATTATTTTATTGGGCAGGTAAAAGAACGTTGCAACACTAATCTTGCCTGAGTTTGGTGGCATGGAAAAGGCTACCCTTGTTAGAGAAGGATGTAGATTTTCTTTTGTTAAGTTGTTTGACAATATAGCATCAACTCCATATATATATATTGAAATTGTAAGGGTGAAAGAAAGCAAAAACAATTAGGAGAGAAGAACCAACCTACATAATGTTAATGTAGGTTACTGGTGTCATTCTATTGAATCCCTTTTCTGTCATTCTAGTGTTGGTGTCTTTTCTCACTGATAAAAAAGATGAAAATAAAACAAAAATAAATAAATTCCTTATCATCACAACGATCACTATCAATTATAAATTATTTTAATGAACTGTGATACATGAAAATAAAGAAATGCATGGCAATCTGAACATTATTTTTATTAAACAAAACAGGCGAACACATTTATGATAAAATGGACATTGATTTTATAAGACCCCGCGAGTGAAGAAATGCTTACCTCTCATAGATGAATCCACACGCTCTGATAAATTTCTTCTCCAGAAAAACCCTCGCAATGGCATCTTCGACCATTGTTAGAATCTTCTGCCACGGAGATGAGATGGTCCAACAACCAGACTGGCAGGCTGTGTTTCTCTCGAGGGATCCATGGATGCAGGGGATTTGGGATTTAATTTTAAAAACAAAGAAAATTAAACCGAAAAGCCATTGCAATTCAATTTTAAAAGAAGAAAATAAGCGCTTAAAAGCAAGACAAAATGGATCTATATCAATGAAATTAAATGATTATCTATAACCTATAGTCGGAGTGATCGAATACAAAGAGTTGGAAAATAAATTTACCGACAAGCCAAATGATATGATGGAGGATGTGTCCCTCCTTAGCTTTCAAATTCAACAGATTCAGAAAATTCAGATTGATTGGAGGGAGTCCGTCCAAATCCAAATCTAGTCTGAGACCCCACTCCCATCTTCAATGTGACCCACTTTACTGCTCCCAGTGACCACCACCCAGATACCTCTTACAGATAAGTTCACAACAACATGGACTGCAGGATCTGAGGAATTTATTGTCCAAAAAAACTCTCCCAATGGCCACGGTTGACATCTTCTAATATGGTCATCACCTATGACAGGAGGGATTCCGAATGGAAGTTATGACTCCGTCGAGTCCATTGGGTTTTGTTGATTACTAGTTGCATAGCCATCTTCAGATAATATTGTTGTGGAGGAGGCACAATATTTTTCAATTTCCTTCTCTCGAACATAAAATTGTGGAGATTTCGTTATCTTTTGAAAGCCATTAGTAAGGTCAACACCACTCGGCACAGTCTTCTTAAATCTCCATTCCGAGAACCTTGTGGAGATTTCTGCACCTTTTGAAAAGATTTAGGAATCAGTATGGTGTAACATCTAGGTTGTCTTTCAATGATGAACTTCCGCTGTCAAGAAAGAAATCAGGGTTAGAAATGCAACTCAACCCAAAGGTTCATATGCATGAGAAGCCTAATCATTAAACACATTGCCTCGATCTCCATTTCGATTTTTGTGGAATGATTGATGATCTATGCAGACGATATTATTAAAAAATCCAAGAAAACAACTAGACACATAGGAAAACGCTTTAATTCAATTTACAGAAATCGAGTTGTGTTAATGAAATTTCTCTCTCATTCATTTAGGTGTACCAGAGTCATTTACATGTGATGGAGAGTCGAATCCCTTAGATAGATACACTACAAGGAATTAACTCAAACTTTGTCATATAGGAATGTTTGTGAGTGGTGGATTTGAGACAATTGTTGCGAATCCGGATTCTAGGCCATAGTTCTATTTATCCTCTCTATTCGTTCCCATATAAATGCAACCCACAAGAACATAATATATTTCAAAACGACATAAAGATTCCCGAACATCGCTCATAGGTCAAAAAATCTTTGATCCGTTAAAGCAAGGTTTACCTCAAAAAAGCGTGAGATGCTTTTCTTGAAATTTTCGTACAAATAGTTTGGGTTTTCTTTTCAAGAAATTATTTCCAAGAAATTCTCTACATATGTCAAAAAAGCTGTGATCCGTTAAAGCAAGTTTTACCTCAAAAAAGCGTGAGATGCTTTTCTTGAAATTTTCGTACAAACAATTTGGGTTTTCTTTTCAATAAATGCTTTCCAAGAAATTCTCTACAGAACCACGTCATGTATCCGCGTCCATGCAAATTTGGAATTTTCTTGAAATTTTCGTACAAACAGTTTGGGTTTTCTTTTCAAGAAATGCTTTCCAAGAAATTCTCTACAGAACCACGTCATGTATCCGCGTCCGTGAAAATTTGGAATGTTCATACTCGAATTTTAATTTTCGGTAAATAATACATTCGTCCGTGCAAAATGGAATGTTCATGCTTTAATTTTAATTTTCGGTAAATAATACATCTATAATGTTGGCCTACGCCTTCTCTCTGTAATCTTGGTCGACGCCTTGGTCGAGCTTTTCTGGTCCACTTCTTCTAGCTGCTAGCAATTCAATTGATATTACATGGTTAACTATTTTGTATAGAGACAGCTCGTTATATTTTTCTATTTCTAGCGGTTATGTTTTTCTATTTGTGTATTAACGCATTCAATATAATTGACAGTTCGTTATGTTTTTCTATTTGTGTCTTAACACATTCAATGTAATTGATAGTTCGTTATATTTTTCTATTTCTCTCGTAATGCATTCAATATAATTGACCGTCTTTATTTAGCCTCAATATTAATATAGTCAAATTAATTTTTTAAAATTTTATTTATTTTCCAATTGAAAATCAAATTTTTTTATTGAATATTATACTTGACACGAAATACTTTATGTAATATAAGTTAGTTTAAGTTTTTTTGTTTTGTGCTTTTTACTATCAATAATTAATATTCTTTCAAAATTAATATAAGTGACCGAAGATAGCTAGTTATATTTACCTATTTCTTTCATTTTTATGTACTCAATAATATATATAGCATATTTTCATTTAGGTTCACTATATTTTTTACATGTCTTTAATTAGGTTTCAATTGTAATAGATTACTCTTAAGTTTGATATGCATTTTTTAATTTGAAAATAACAAGTTTTTTATATCAAATTATATATTTACTCTTTCAAATGTTATTCATAACTCAAAGTTAAGATGAAGTCAAAATTAATTAGATCGATAAATATGTTTCTTTTATAATAAAATAGGGATTCCTAAAATTTAATTTAATTATTAAGTATTATTAGATTTATGGTAGGACCATTAAATGTTCTATGGCTTTTTTAGTGGTATATGCAACTCAAGGACTCAGATTTATGTGCAAGGTAGTTATGCTTATCATTTTAATGAAACTGATTAATTAACAAAATATCATATGAGCAAGTTTCATATTTAATGAGTTATGGCTTTTCGGCATGTGATATTGAGAAGCCATGACTCTGGCCCATGGTATCATGGTATCGTAGCATTCCCTATTTATAGATTAAGAAACTCCTTAATAAAGTGGATATAAATATTCATTGATAAAAATCCTCTTTTGTGCTTTCTGAAATAAATATATGCTTAACTTATAATAATAATAATAATAAAATAGCTAATTTCATGATTTTTTAAATATTACCATTGTGAGATGTATTAACATACACTAGTCATTTAATTAATCTAATTGTTCTATTACCTAAATTTCTAATAAAAGTGTGTTATTTTTTTTAATATTGATAATTTAAATACATTTTAAATATTTTAAAGCTACATTAATATAAAGGTTTCAAATATTTGAAAATACATTTTATAGTGAATACTCCAGTGTTTACCACTTTTGTTAATGATAAGGAGAGTGAGATAATTTATCTTATTTTGGTTATTGGATTTCTGTGTTTAAATTTTTTTAGTATAGAGTCTTCTCAAATAACATGCACACTTTGCTTTGTATGGTTTAAAGTGTAGAAATAATTATGATTTTTTTTTGCTTCTTACTTTGTCTCTCTTTTTTTGTGGTTGTAATTTTAGATATATTATGTTATTTTTTTATTTTTTTTTATACAATATTGAACAATTAAAAGTTTATCCTAGAAGACTAGAAAGAAAATTCTTAGTTTAGAGAATGTGTTCTTTAGAGAAAACTTTTCTCCAATCTTGCATCCTTGTATTTTCAAAAAAGCTATAATTTATTCTAGAGCACCATATGATTTAAAAGATTATTTTATTTCGCTATACCATAGATTATGTACTTGACATATACAAATATATTTGCATGCTATGCATATCCACTATAGAGTAGATTCATTGTCATTTTGAGAACAACTTTGTATTTATACATAAGGTGATGTCTACTAAAAATATCAAAACGTTACATTTTCTTTACTCATGGTTGATGTTGTATTTCACATCAGTAACATATAACAAGAAACAACTCAACAAGACTACACCCGCCATAATAAGAACTTTTAGCAATTTTTTTCTTTTTTAACTAGTGCAACCATATAAATTAAATGACTTGTATACACATTAATCTATGATAAGCATAAAAACGCTTACCCCATTATACATATCACATTACCAAGATAAAAATAATCACAAAATTTAACTAAATTATAAATTTATTTTCAATATTCTATGACATTTTTAGTGGTATATGCAACTCAAGGACTCAGGTTTATGTGCAAGGTAGTTATGCTCTTTTTATCATTTTAATGAAATTGATTAATTAACAAAATATCATATGATGAAGTTTCATATTTAATGAGTTATGGTTTTTTCGGCATGTGATATTGAGAAGCCATGACTCTGGCCCATGGTATCGTAGCATTCCCTATTTATAGATTAAGAAACTCTATGTAATGTAGATATAAATATTCATTTATAAAAATCCTCTTCCATGCTTTCTGAAATAAATATATTCTTAACTTATAATAATAATAATAACAATACTAATAATAGTAATAATAATAATAATAATAAAATAGTTAACTTCATAATTTTTAAAATTTTACCATTGTGAGATGTATTAACATACACTAGTCCTTTAATTAATTTAATTGTTCTATTACCTAAATTTCTATTAAAAGTGTGTTATTTTCTTTAATATTGATATTTTAAATAGAATTTTAAATATTTTAAAGCTACATTAATGCTAAATGGTTTATATATTTGAAGATACATTTTACAGTGAATACTCCAGCGTTTACCACTTTTGTTAATGATATGGATTTGTGTGTTTAAATTTTTTTAGTATAGAGTCTTCCCAAATAACATGAACAGTTTGCTTTGTATGGTTTAAAGTGTAGAAAGAATTTTGATTCTTTTTTCCTTCTTACTTTGTCTTGCTCTTTTTTTGTGGTTGTAATTTTAGATATAATTTTTTAATTTCGTTTTAGTTTTTATACAATATTGAACAATTAAAATTTTATCATAGAAGACAACAAATAAAATTCTTAGTTTAGAGAATGTATTCCTTGGAGAAAACGTTTCTCCAATCTTGCATCCTTTTATTTTCAAAACAAGTATAATTTATTCTAGAACACTATATGATTTAAAATATTATTCCATTTCACTATACCATAGATTATGTACTTGACATATACAAGTATATTTTCATGTTATGCATGTCCACTATAGAGTAGATTCATTGTCATTTTGAGAACAATTTTGTATTTATATATAAACTAATGTCTACCAAAAATATCAAAAGGTTACATTTTCTTTTCCTATGGTTGATGTTGTGTTTCACATCAATACCGTATAACAAGAAATAAATCAACATGACTACACCCCCCATAATAAGAACTTTTAGCAGTTTTTTTCTATTTTAACTAGTGCAACCATATAGATTAAACGACTTCTATATGGATTAATCCATGATTAGCATCAAAACACTTACCGAATTATACATCTCACATTACCAAGATGAAAATAATCATAAAATTTAACTAAATTATAAATTTATTCTAAATCTATATGCCCACATTACCATGGAAATTCTTAACTCAAATAAATGTGTCTTCTTACAATAGCATGGGCCAATATGATGGTTTATCAATACCACATGTCCAATATGATATATGTTGATATGATGTTTTCTATAATTAAACAATTCAGCATCAATAAATTAAAATAGCATAATTGACTTGGAGATAAATCTTAACCATTGATATGTTTTGCCTTTTTCCCAAAATTTTCCTCTGAATTTGTTTAATCTTAACTTTGGATTGAGGGATTTGTTATGATTGATTTATCTCTTCTTCATGTGTAGGTTCTTTAGGTAAAATTTAGGCCCAAAGACTTACCTTGGAGGGTTTCATTTCTATTTTATCCTTAAATTCCTATTTTCATTCCATATGTCAGACAATAGTACACTTGTTCATGCTTCTAGTTCAGTGAACACCAGTAGGTTTGAGAGTTTTGACATTATTATCATTTGAAACACAAGGATTTTCTTCATGAAATAATTATTCACAATCATTCTATACTGAATGATGATATGGTGATTGAAAAGGACTGTGAAACGAAGGGTTATGCCCCCAAATGATGTTTAACTAGAATATAGGTTAAATTGTGATGAAAAAGTGATCATTCAGAGTTCTTGCAATGTGACTGGTATTTGTAGGACATTTTAGTTTGGAACTTATATAGATAAAGGGGAAAATTATGTTTATGTATGAGAAATACCATTAAGGACCTTTTGTTATAAATAAAAGCCATAATATTTCACTCTTCATAAGTAACATAAAATGCAACAAAAGCACTAAACTACACCATTTATATTTCAGAGAGGAAATCAACATACCTTTCTCATGATATCCACAAACATTACTAACTATAAGTTGCTTCGAGGGAATGTCACACATTGCACAATTTTTAGACCATTTCTCTCTCTCAAAGGGAAGATGAGTAGTTGTTGCAATGAAATCAATATTTGCATCCATCTCTATATCAGCCACTCGAGCTTTATTCATATCAAAAGAAGAGGCAAAACCTTGATAATCCCTTTACTT
The DNA here is from genome assembly GCA_000404065.3 of Pinus taeda. NCBI lineage: Eukaryota > Viridiplantae > Streptophyta > Pinopsida > Pinales > Pinaceae > Pinus > Pinus taeda. The sequence goes on along the minus strand of APFE031508340.1, from coordinate 2,467 downwards.
CAACTCTGAAACAATTGAAGTAAATCCCACTAGCTGACCTAGTGGAACAAGTTTGCACATTCAATATATGCCTCTACTATCTCACCTAAAATGGATTTAAACTGGATAAGGGGTGCCACGGTTAGAATCCTAGACAGTTTTAACTAGGAACCAAGGTGAAACATAGAGGGAAAATGCACAACAAGTGGGTTACCAAACCCTAAATTACATAGAAATGTAAAAAAATATGAACAAAATCAATGAAACAGCAAGGTTATAGTAGCCTTGAAACACCAAGGGATTAACTCAAACATTGATAGTTAGGATCTATGATACATAAACATTAGTAGATGTCATATATGAGTGTCTATGAATGGTCAATTTGAGAAAAAATGTACAAATCAAGATTAATATACCTAATGAGAATGCCAAATCACCCATAAAACTATGACACAAATCTATAAGGAATAACCCTTAGCCCGTGTTAGTGTCGGTATCTTCATCCCTCCATCAGTGATCAAATTTCTCTTTTTACATGCATATTAGGTGTCCCATCCGATCACATGCGTTCCATTAGGTCGTGGATCAACTGATGGTAGTGGTTCATTATCAATTTCCCTTATGGCATTTACCTGTTGGCATGCTTTCACATGTTTAGGTCATTTACTGTCATTTTGTCTCATTTCAATTACCAAAATCAGTTTTAGGGTTTTTAGTCTCACTAGGTCTAGGGTTTGCCACCATGGTCATCCAAAACACAATAAAAGGTCAGCAGGCACATGAGGAGGTTTTATAAGTTCATAAGATCATAAATTTACTGATGATATGACCCAATAAATGGTTTTTACCTCAAAACTCTATTTTGAGGTGAAAACAGAGTTTTTTTTATTTCTATGTACAAATTTTATGTAATTTAAAGTGTTTTCTATATGTAATAAGTTCCAGCCACTGCCCTTGGTCACCTTGCCAACTCCAGCCACTACAAGAAACAAAAGCATCAATACAAGTTCATCAAGTGATCAAGAAAAGTCAATTCAAATGAAAAACAGAGTTTATGAGCAAAAGTGACTTTGACATTATAAAAGTGGGTTTCAAATAAGGAAAAATTAAAAGGCATCCATATATAAAGTGAAAACGTACTAGTCATATATTTCATTGTGCAAGACATCCATGAAGAGCTAAAATCACGATTTGGAGGAAAATTGGACAAAAGAAGGTGAAAACCCTGTTTTTCTAGCAAATCTTCCTGACGTTGTGCATCAGAGGTAGTGCACTGCGCATAAGGCTGGCGCTGCACATCAGCGGGTTTGTGCTAGTGTAAATTTACAAGGGCATTACGCATTGGGCCCAGTGTGTTGTGCATCAGTCAAGAAGTTGCCAAAACATTCCAAATCACCCAAAAACCCTCAAAAATGTTGCATTTCTCTCCTACAAGTATGTTATCATTGTTCTTGAGCTGAATTTGATCTTCTACATGTTTTCTTCATAAGTTTTCCATCTTGAAACTCAAATCCTAGCTTGTCTTCATCAATTTCCATTTCATTGTAAAGCTTTCACTCCATAACCAAAACCCACATCATTTTCCCCTTTTCTATATTTCATTTCCATAAATTAATTAATTAATTTCATTTTCCATATCCCACTCCCCTAAGGAAACTCACTCCCTTCATCCCCAACTCCATTTCACATTGGTAAAATCTCTTCATACGCATCTCTCTTGTCCTCCCTCATTATCATATTCCACCATATCATCATCACATCACTTCCCTAGGACAAGCACCATGACAAGAAGCAGTGAATCAAGTTATGAAGAGGAAACACTTAGTGACAGCTCAAGGGAAAGAAATGTATAGCCTAGGAGACCTCACAAGGGTGGAAAAATTATTAGAGACGAACCTATTAGCATGATTGAACTCCTTGCTTGCCCTCTTGCTACCACATGTTTCAGATACCAGTCTTGCTTTTAGTTTTGTGAGATGGTTGAGAGGGTTAAATACCATCATGAGTTGGCAATGAAATTTGTCATAAACATGGAGAATAATGTGGTGAACCTTGCTTGGATCAATTTCACTCTTTCACCAGCTATTATTGCAGAAGCCACTAGAATGCCAGATGTAGGGGAAAAGTGGAATAAAAGGCATAATATCAAAAAGCAGGATTATGAACCATATATTAAGGCCAAATATCATGGTAAACTAAGTAGGGTATTTCCTTTCAAGTTCTTGGAGGACCGATATGTTGCACTTATGAAACTTATCATCAAATACTTCACATGTGAGGGTAGGTTCGCCAAACACTATGGCTACCATATCAGATTACATATGCACTTCACCAGGGTCAGAATGATGAGTATTCCATATTTCATGTGCAAAAACACAGAGAGGATGACTGTGATTGTAAAAAGAAAACCATACCCAAAGTAGCTCAAAAGTATTTATCACTTTTCTGTCATCAAATTATTGTTTTGCATCAGCTCACTCAGTTGGGA
>APFE031508339.1:0-16623 GCA_000404065.3 Pinus taeda | reverse complement strand
TCTCTATATTAAAATGATTTTTTTTTATTAATTACATCAAAGTGCTTTTCATTATGGAAGAGATGTTGTAATATCCCATCTTGTTGTGTTATGTAAACATTTTGACTTGATCAAACTACACAAAAATTAAAATCAAATTAAAAAAATGAAATAAAATAAAATTGAGATAAAATAGTCCATTTACCATTAGCATTTTTTGGGCTTCAGGTTTTGACAACCCATAGTTTTGCCAATGGCATATATATATATATATATATCCAGGATCTTTTCCAAGATCTACTTCTACATTCTAGCATGGTTGAGTCAACGAGGGGATCTACAACAAATAAACATGATGCCTGGTATCAGATTGAGTTTCACTCAGATATTTTTTCTAGGGGGATTTTTGATAGTGTTGCTGAAGGAGGAATATGTGGTTGCGGTGCATGACTTAGAATTAGCTAGCAGTCTCATTATAAGCTTTACTAGAGCGTCAAACCTGGAACTAACACCATATCCAAGATCTTGGTTCTTTAGGGACTTTATGGTTTGTAAAAAAAATTGTAGTTAGATTGCATCTACATATATGGGGATTTTAAGGCACTCATTGACGAGATCTCGGGTCAGACCTCTGAAACAATCATTCGAGGCCATTACTTTTCAGTATATATACCGGGACTCAAACACAGTGGTGGATGTCTTATTAAAGGAAGGACTTATGGTTGCTCAGGGCATTCTTCACTATAGTTATATTATGGATGATACATCTTTCGAGGCCATTACTTGTCAGCATATATACCCAGACTCAAACACAATGGTGGATGGCTTATCAAAGAAAAGACTTATGGTTGCTCAGGGCATTCTTCGCTATAGTTATATTATGGATGATACATCTATGGAGGAAGGAAAGTTGCCTCTCATATAACTTGCAGTTACCTTTTTGTTGGTCTTATCTTTTCAAGTTGTTTTTGTTCCAGGTTGAATCTCTAATTATATGTTGTAGTTATTATGCTCTATAGAACATAGGTGACTACAAGAATATTTATGTTTTGTTTATACAGGCATGCACGCATGGGAATCTTTTCCAGATTTTTGTATGGAATTTAAGATTTATATGGTCTCCTCCACATTTTTGCATGGATTTCAACATGTATATGGTCAATATGTACTGGAATTTATATTTAATATAAAACTAGTGTGTTTTTTCCTCTGGTAAAAAAGGAGGAGGAGGAGATGTCTTAAAAGTATTAATTAATTTAGTAATTTTTGTGTCGAGATGCGCTCTACAATCCAAGTAGTGATGTTGTAAAATGTTATGTAATTATTTAATTAAATTAAAAAATAATTTATATATACAAGTTTGAGTTAGTCATTTGCTAATGATGGTTTACAAGCCCATGGTATTGCATAGCCCTCATATTTGTCAGTGATATTTGTTATGATAAAGTATGTTTAAAGGTTTAAGGAAATTTTTTATATAATGTGATGGTGGTTTACAAGCCCTTGGTATTGCATAGCCCTCATATTTGTCCATGATATTTGTTATGATAAAACATGTTTAAAGGTTTAAGGGAATTTGTTATATAATACAATAGTACCAGCTTAGATCCATATTAACTCCAATTTTGATCCTTATTGATATTTAGTAAAATTTGAATTTAAAATGAATCTAAATTGATTTAAATAACCACTTAAAATAGATTTTATTTGTTTATCTAAAATATTATACCCTAACATTAACATTGTTGATTTTCTTTAAACCTTTTATATATCTCATTGTATTAGAGATGTTTTGAAAATACTAATTTATATATTTAGTTAATTAGTTAGGGTGTTACACCTTTGATAGAGATTATAGTACAAAGAAATGTATTTTATAAGTATCTTATTTATTTGAGATTAATAAAACATCTTTATTTTTTTAAATATTGTTTATGTGAAATTTAATATATAACTAAAAATCATTTACCCCAAATCTTTAGGATTGAATTTCTAGATTAGGATTTAATGGATTATACCCTCAGAGACATTATTTTGAGGATTCCTAATTTTAGGCCTTAAAGATATTCTTCTTTTGAGAATTGAACCATAATAACGATTTAAAACCCATGTTATTTTACTATTAAGTCATGACACATGGTAAGAGTATACTTGCTATTATTGTAAAACAAATTCTGACTAATTTATAATATCAAATTGTAACTTTTATGATAATAATTATAAACAAAGAGGCTCAAATGGGCCCTTAAATTTTACATGTGAATGCACATCAATAACCTTTGAAACCTAGTAATGCATGTAGTTCCAATCTTGATTATTGCACATTTTGTTAATTTATATGTCATTCCTTAGGTTGAAGTGTGTCCCTACAATATTTTTCTATACTAATGATTTTTGTGACCTTTGGTATCCTTAGCATCCCAATGTGGATAGGTTTTTGAAGATCAACAAGTTCCTATAGCAACCTATCATTAATATAGGGGTTGTATCCTCTTGGCTTCCAATACATGTTTATAACAACATTATAAACTTGGGGATACTAGCAATTAAAAGCAAGGTCGTTGCGTAGCAAGCCCCCAAGGGAAATTAACATAATTTGAAGGATTTTTTGAGGGAAAAATAGCCTTATTATTGAGGAGGATACTCCCTCACATTTTTTATAAAAAGAGGAGGGTTTGAGCCAATAGATACAATGGAGTTTGGGTGAAAAGGATATTATTATTGTGCAAATTTTCAGTTACTATATTTTCATCTTTTGTAATGACATCTTGTTGTTAATGAAAGAACAAACCTTTTCACAAGTTTTGTGAGTTGATTTTGTTTGAGGTTCTTGAAAACCTTTGAGAGGGCCTATGCACAGGCACTCTTGGACCCTTGTTATATCATTTGTACCTTATTTTTTTATATATTTCTTCAAACTATCTTATTTAGTTTTATTGTGTAGCAATATTAACACAATCTAATATTCACGTAAATAATTGTGGATGGAATTTTTGAATTGTTGAGTATTCATATTGGTTTCAATAAGCTATTATTATTCTCACATGTATGATTGCACCTTTTCTTCACTTATTTCTTACATTTAGATAATCTTTAGGTTTCCTATAGAATTATAGGACTTCTTGTGGAATAGACTTCAGAACATTATTTTTTCTTGGTTCTTCATTATCCCATCTTGGTTATTTGTAGAGCATATTAATTAGCTATTTGGCATGATTAAGTGAATGAGGAGGGATTAAGAATGAAGCTGTTACAACTATAAGGTTGCTTTTAGAATTGTCTTATTTTAGTTTTTTGAGTGGATTGTTTTACTTTGTTCTGCACATTAGTCTAGAGTGGTTTTCTTTGCAACATAGATTAGTTTCTTGAATACTAGTAATATAGTTTAAATTCATGTAGCTTTCCTTTCCAGTATTTTCATTCATGTAGTTTTGTTTTACTTAATTTCCCAGAACTTCCATTTCTGCACTTAGATATTTTTCATCTCCTACCTAGCTAGACCTGATAAAGCATTAGCTAGTCGACATCACCACTTTGTTTGCCTGATCAAGTAGTTAAGATTTCATAGAAAAGAAAATTCAAAAAAACGAGATGAGAGAGAAAAAAGTATGCATGTCTCTTAGACTTAGAGATAAGCTAGGCAAACTTTGACCAAATATCCCCACTTATGAGCCTCCAAGTAGCAACTAATGACAGTTAGCTAATTTTGAAACATTACCTCTTAGAATAAGGAGCTTTGCAACTTATCTAGAAGAACATGCTAGAGAATTTGAAAATATTTCAAAAGGAGTCAACTCCCCATATCATTATACAATGCCTAAAAATGGATATCTGCAGTGAGGTCTTTGAGTTTCCTACTAGGGAGATCATTTAACAACCTAGATGGAAGAACATTAATCCATCTATGCTCCCCCATTTCTATGGACTAACCGTCTTGGACCCACACATTTTTGTTTGTTTGTTTTGGTATGTTATTATCTTATAGATGAATATAAACTCAAGTTATTCCTTCTACCTTGAAGGATGTAGCTTTAAGATGGTTCATGAGCCTTGAAGGAAATAACATTACCACTTGGAAGCAAGTGAAACAAGCATTCAACCAAAAATATAGGGATTATTGTCAAGCCAGAGATACAAGGGATGAGATCTTTCGAATGATCTAGACAGATAATGAGTCCATAAAAGACTTTGAGGAAAGATTTCAATTAACTTACAAGAGAGCACAAAACTACACCCTAGATGATGATTCCTTAAAACTGGTTCTTTTGAGAGGGGTCATGGAATATTTGATGGAAACATTGAATCTCCTAACCAATAGGTTACTAGTTCGATTATGCTACCATTAAATAAATTTTCAAAATATTATTCCAAGGCTAACAAAAAGAAAGGTACATCTGAAAAAATTGGTAATTCCTTCTACTCTTACCCCCATCCTTACAAATAATGAAATTAGAGGAATGCTAGAAGACATGAAGACATAAATCTTGCACTTCATAACCCGGCATGTCAATACATGTCAGGCTAAAAAAATAAAAGAGGAAGAAGAAAGGGCATTAGCTATATTTTGTCCTAAGTACACCAAAAGCAATCATCAAAATGAATGTCCATTGCATAACATAGATATATTTTCACATTGTGAAGAAAAAAATTCTACTGATAAATTTGTTTCCTTTCCATGATTGAAATATGTCTTTTAAGGAGCTAAAGGGAACATGGGAAGAGGCCAAAAAAACCATGCCCTTATCATAAAGTTAACTCTTCTTAATAGTTCAATAATACCCTACATAATTTCAAACTCAACCATGGTGCCCACTTGGTCCTTCACCTTGGTCCATGTCTACCCTGTGGAAGGACCCAAGAAATTTTGTCATCTATCCTTACCAATTATTTCAGTAGCAGTCTTCTTAATGGAATAGTTCTACTCAGGGGTGGATACCTCTCATGACTCAATTACCAACCTTAATGCCTCCTGTCAATAGCCTAGCCTACCTCGAAATTTTGCTCCAAAATCATCCTTAACTTCCTACTTAGCCTAACTCAAATCCCAACAATAAACAGGCACAACCTATTTATTATGGTGAGACTAGTTACCAAACTTATTCCTTGGAAGTTCAAGAGATAAAACTAAAATCATGAAAGGTCCTACATGAACCTCCTCAAATTTCCCCACAAGAAGATTCCAAAAAGGAAGAGGAGAACCCTGTACCTAAACAAATTCCTTCTTTCCCTGAAAGGTTGACCATTAGAAAAACACATGGTCTGGAAGAAGTTGAACTCCCATTGGAATTGAGTAATTAATGTGTTAAGATGTCAGTGTTATAGTCCATCCAAGATGTTCCCATATATAACAAATTTATCAAAGAAGAATGTCTCAAAATTCCTAGAATAAAGAGAAGGGATGTGCCGGTAGTCAATGTCATAGGACATATAGCTAATACTGTTGGGGAGAAATATTTGGATCCTATCAACCTAGTTGTCAAAGTGTATATCAATCAAATAGTAGTTCTAAAAACCTTTATTAACCTAGGATTTTCTATAAATATCATGAATAGGGACACCATGATCAAGCTCAGTCTTCAAGACTCCCTAAGAGAAACCTCTATTGTGCTCCAACTAGGTGATAGATATATAGTCACGTCAAAGGGTATAATAGAAGAATTCACGGTTTCCACATAATCTTGAGAGTATCCCATTGAATTCCTATTTTTACAACCAAAAACTAAGTTCAATGGATTTGATTTTGGGGATGATCCAAAAATAAAAAGTGAAGGCTTCATGAAATGATTTGCAAGCTAGTTTATGTCTTTTAGGCAATGGAGCATGATTCTAAAAGCACACAAACTTAAGTAAATTTTGTAGAATTTTAACAGTTAAAAATGGGCAAACATGCAAAATCAAACACAACAAATTGATAATGGAGTTCTCCCTCAAATGCTCAATACATCAACATACAAGCTTCAATCTACAAAAATAACACTACCATTGCATATAAAATGATCAAAAATCTTGTTTAGGTTCTTCTTGAGCTCAAAAGGTTTAAAAATGAGCAAAATATGCCCCCTTGAAGTTTTACTGCAAAAAACGCACTATAAAACCCCCACTCTCTACAAAAGATTCAACAAAATTCACATAGGTCGATTGGTTGGGCCGTTGTAATGTCACATCGCTAGTCTCTGGTTTGATTCGTAATTTTTGGCAGAGGTTACATTGGTTTTTATTATAAAAAATAAAAATAAAAAAATTAACCGTTGGGCTGAAGGCCCCTCCTAAATCCACGCACCTAGTCATATGGCCACATATGATAGAGGGGCACAGGTCAGAGGACACGCGCTCTTCCCTACCTCACTCTTGTTCCTATGGTTGGCTTATGGCCTGGTCCTTGGGCACAGGCAAGGTTCCACATGCCTCGCCCCCTTGTTCTCTACTTGCAGTTGTATGTATTGCCAAAAACTAAGGGCCAGGCCGGTTGGGCGTGCCCACTGCCCCATCCATCACTCAAACCACTCCATCATTGGTCTTTAAATATAACATTGCCACCCATAGTTAAGAAGAACCACTCGTGGCATATTAGTTATGTGGTACGTTGGTTAGTTGGAGGTCATGTATTCGAGCTCAGTGGAGTCTCATCCGACACAATAAAAAAAATCAACTTCCTAGGGCCACATGGTAGCCTCTCATAGGGCTATGTGATGCCCTATGATTATCCCACGTGATGGCCTGTGATTGGCCCACCACATCAATTGTACACCCAATAATCGTGCACCACTTTCCCTCACAGGATTAGCCCAGATGTCATCTGTATAGCCCAATTATCTTGTTGATTTCAGCAACATGTCAATGTACGAGATGCCATGTCAACATCTGTACCCTGCACAATCAACCCTGTAAGTTGACATTTTTATTGTTTTCCAAAAACTTCACAACATGGTAATTGCCTCATACGGTGACAGATTGAGGCAATTCAAGCGTCATTGGAATCAGAACGATGAGATCTACGATTTGGCACTAGCTTCGAGAGATTTTGAGCACTTTCATTTTTTAGCATATTTTTTATCCCCTGAATCACTCCTCTCCACTAGAAGCTTTTGGGTCACCAAAAGTCTATTTTTACTCAACAAGTAAGTGAGGGTACAACTCCCTCACTTTCTCGATTTCTATCCACCTTGCTTTGCTTGGATTGGTACCTTTGAGCCCCACACAAAGATACTCCACATTGCCTTTGTTTGAAGTTCTTATTCACCTATCAAGAATAGAATCGTCTCACAAATCATTTAAGTATTCAAGAGAAAAATATTCTATATATAGTATTTGAACATTCTCTACTTGATAAACTATCATAGGAGGCTCATACAATCTCAAATTTTCCACATTCACAATAGATTACATTTGCATGTAAGGTGGAAAATCTAATCGAAAAGTGTTGTTACCAATATTCTCCAATATTTTGAAAGGATCATATCTGATTGGCTTGAACTTTTTACCTTCACCTTGTAATCTTTATTTTTTGATGTACAACCAAACTTGATCTCCCACTTGGAAATCATGATCAACCGGATGCTTACTATGTCTTTCTTTGTACTTGGCTTGGCTTTTCTCCAATTGCTTTTGTACCCTTTGATGCCCTAATTGGATTTATTCAATGAAATGTGTGGCTTTGTCCACATCACTATGCCCATCTACTGCAATATCTTTACCAAAGATGAAATCCAAACAACCTTCAGATGGAAAACAAACCAAACAAGCTTCAGATGGAGATACTTGTCTAGATGGGTGCTTGGCACGATTGTAGGCAAGCTGGATGTAATGTAAATTCTCATCCCAAAGTTTAGGATGCTTACCACAATATCCTCGAAAGATATGCACTACATTTTTGTTCACTACTTCCATTTGTATGTCAGTTTTTGGTTGAAATCTTGTGCTCTTCTTCAACTTTGTGTCCACAAGATCCCATAAACTTGACCAAAACTTCTCTATAAATCAAAATCTTGATCAGAAATAATCAAAGAGGTGACCCAAAATGAACCCATCCATTTTGGAAGAACATCTCTGTGGTTTTTTTAGTTGTAACCTATTTCTTATAAGGCATCAACACACAAATTTTTCCAAAACAATCCACTAAAACATATAAATAATCATGACCTTTCCTATACATTGGTAGTCCCCCAACAAAATCCATAGAAATACTTTCCCAAGAACAAGAAGGGATAGGAATTAGAGTGTACATACCTAATTTCCTATTGCTTGGCTTGGTAGTAACGCACATAGAACATCATTTTACATATCTTGATATAGTTTCATCCATACGAAGCCAATAATAATACCTCTGTAATTGAGTAACTATTTTTCCTACACCAAAGTGACTAGAAATAACAGAAGTATGGGCTTGCCCTATGACATTAACTCTTTCTCCCTATGGAACACATAACTTTCCAATATGACACAACAATTTGTTATGAACATGATAATCCAACTTTTCAACATGATTCCTTGATTCAAAGTTGCATAAACATCTTTAAAATCTTCATCTTGAGCATACTGTTCAATATAAATTTCATGCATGATTTAGTTACACTTAAGAATAACATATGTATTAAAAATAGGCCTTGATAACATATGTACAACTTTGTTTTATATACCTTTCTTATACCTTATTACAAAATATTTTTTTTGTAGGAATCCCATCCATTTCAAATGTCTTGCAAGTTGTAGCTTGGTTTGAAATTGTAAATATTTCAAAGTTTGATGGTCACTATGAATAATCATTTCTTTACCCATCAAATAACGCTTCCATTTCTTCACACTTTGTAACAAAACATACAACTCTTTATCTTAATTTGGATAGTTAATCACTGCATTTGAAAAGGTTTCAGAATGATAACATATTAGGTTACCATGCTGCATCAAAATTGTCCCCATAGAATATTCACTTGCATCAGTTTGGATTTCAAATGGTTGATTAAGATTTGGAAGTGTAGAACTGGTGTTGTACTGATTTTCTCTTTCAAAGTGTCAAAGGATTTATATTGCTTGCCTCCCCACTGGAAGACCTCATTCACACTTGTCAAAGCATGTAATGGTGCTGCAATGAAGGAGAAGTTAGCGATCAATTTTCTCTAATAGTGTGTTGCACCCAAAAAGCTCCTAACTTCTGTTACATTGTTGGGTTTAGGCCAATTCACAATAAAATCAACTTTGGAGGGATCAATATTCAATTCCGCACCTCTTACAATGTGACCCAAGTAAACCAAAGAGGTTTTCCCAAATTCACATTTATACATCTTTAAATACAACTTTTCATTTTTCAAGACATATAAAATTTGCTTTACATGCTTAACAAGCTCTTCGCGAGTCTCACTGAAAATCAGAATATCATCTAAGTATAATATGATAAAGTCATCAAGGTATGGTTGCAGTACATCATTCATAACTCTTATGAATGTGGTAGGTGCATTGCAAAGCCCAAATGGCATAACTAACCATTCAAACAGACCTTGTTTTGTATTCAAAGCAGTTTTCCAAATATCATCTTCAACAATCCTTATCTGATGATAATCACTTCTCAAATCTAACTCGGTAAAATAAAAAACATTCTTTAACCGATCTAGAAAATTATCAATGTGATTAATTAGATAACGATTCTTTACAATGATCTTGTTCAAAGCTTAGAAATCCATACACATGCGCCAAGTACCATATTTCTTCGTAACCAAAACAATAGGATATCCACAAGGAGATGTACTAGGTTTGATGACCCTTTTATCAAGCAACTCTTGAATTTTCTTCTTACTTTATGCATTCTCCAAAACTAACATTCTATACATGCCAATATTTGGAAATGGTGCATCATGCTACAATTGAATCTCATGTTGGATTCCTCTTTTTGGAAGTAACCCTTCAGGTTCCTAAAACATATGGTCATAAGTGTTAAAAGCTTCAAGCAATTCATGCTTGAGTTTAGAATCACATCCTAAGAAAGCTTCAGATTCAACAATATCTTTAGCTTTAATCATTAACAACACAAAATTCTTACTAGCATTCACAAGCCTTTTCATTTGACATGCACTAACGAGAGATAAGTCCATCTTATTGCGACGTGCTCTAACAATACACTCAACTCCATCATTGAAAATATGATATTGTTCTCATAATGATAGAATATGTCTTTTCGGTCATATAAATATGGAATCCATAAGACAATCCACAAATATCAAGTGGTACAACATCAAGCTCTACCTCATCTACAAAATTAGCAGTGAAGGAAAATTTGATTTTACATTTTCATGTCATTGCAAGTTAGCATCATCACATACCCAACCTAAGGGATAAGTTTTTGCATGAGGTGTAGTCTCTAAATTAATTTTCTTTACAATTACTTCAAAGATAAGATTGAATTGATATCCATTATCAAATAATGTATCAACCTTTGTATGTTTTGTAATGACCCTGATATGAGATCTCACTTCTTTCTTTACCATTTTGAGATTCAACAGGCTTACTAGAATAACTAGTACTTGCATTAAAACCTATACCTTTCATTCTCATGGCTATGATTTTGGTTTCATCGTTGGAATATAATCCTAGATCTTATTGAGTTGTAGAAATAGTCTTTTGTATGCCCTTGTTATTGAACTTCTTTGGTCTCAATTCTGGATGTAATTTCCAACAATGGTCTTCATCATGGCCATCTTTTGAAAAATGTTTATAAGTAAGTTTCTCTTCCTCTTTCTTGATGGTAGCATTCTTCTTACCTTTTCCTTTGAAGTCCCCCTTCCTTTATCTCCAAATTTAAAATGTTTCATGTTGGACTCTCGAGTAACATTATTGCCTCTTGATTCTAAACGAGTTGCCTGAACGCATACTTCATCTAGATTGGTGGGAGTAAACATAAGTATAGTATGTCTCAAATAACTATGTAATCCACCTATATACTTAAGGAAAGTATCTTGTGATGTCGAATAAATACCCAAGATTATTGCTCTTTTTCTAAATTCTTGTGTGCAAATTTGGACACTCTAACCTTTATCTTGTCTAAAAATTTTCCAACCCATAATTTTTTTTTGCATGTAAGATAATGGATAAAATTGCCTTCTTAATGCAGCTATAAAAATCATTCCAAGAAGAGATCATTTTACCACTTTTCTTCAAATATTGTTGAGTTTCGTCCTCCCAACAAATGAGGGTTGCACCTTCCAAGCGAAGAGAAGCAAGCTAGATCTTTGTAACATCATCATCAATATTTTGAATTTTGCAATAGACTTCAATTTGACGAAGCCAATTATCCAACTTTTCAACATTTACTTCTCCATTGTACATTGGCAATTCAAACTTGACATAAATCTTAATCAAAGGAGACTTAGCATGTCCTCTTGGAGACGTAGGAGGAGTAATTATATGTGAAGAAGGAGGTGAGGATGGAGGTGGAGGCTTGCTCCCATTGCCACCATCATCTTTCATTTATTAGAACTTTCTCCTTGCAACTGTGTTGTTCTCTTATTGTAAAACATTTTCACCATCTCAATCATATCAAATAAAGCTTTTCTAAAATCTCTCTCATTCTTATACATCAACTCTTATCCTTGTCCTTTTTCATGTGTCGTGACTTGTGGATTTTGTGGCCTCCTTGAGCCAATTTAATGGTTAGGTTCTTCAAGTGCTCATTCTTCTCTTCTCAATTTAGACCTTGTAGGCATTCAAAAACCTCTAAAATTATGTCAAACCTTCACAAAAACCATGCTCTGATACAAAACTGATCCAAAAAAAAAGAGTGAAGGTTTCATGAAATGATTTGCAAGCTACTTTATGTCTTTTAGGAAATGGATCATGATTGGAAAAGCACACAAAATTAAGTAAATTTTTCAAATTTTTAACTGTTAAAAATGGACAAACGTGCAGCATTAAACACAACAAATTGATAACAAAGTTCACCCCTCCTGGGCTACGTCTTCAGGTCCAGCTTCCAATGGTAGCCTTTTTATTATATGCTCATATGCTCAATACATAAGCATACAAGCTTCAATCTACAGAAATAACATTTTCATTGCGTTCAGAATGCTCAAAAACCCCTATTTAGGCTCTTCTTAAGCTCCAAAAGGTTTATAAATGAGAAAAATATATGCCTTTGAAGTTTTAGTGTGAAAATCGCTCAACAAAACCCACATGCTCTGCAAAATATTCAATAAAAGTCACATAGGTTGATTGTTTGGGCTGTTGTAATGTCACACCATGAATATCAGGTTCTATCCACAATTTGTGGTGGAGGTACGTTGGCTTTTATTATAAAAATTATTTTTTTTCTAATCGTTGGGCCAAATCCCCCTCCTAAACTCGTGCGCCTGGTCATATGTCTACATGTGATCAAGTTGTGTGATCCATAGAACACACGCTCTCCCTAGCCCCGATATCGATCTTATGGTTGGCATATGGCCCAGGCCTTGGGCACGGGTAGGGTGCTACGTGCCTCAATTGCTTTTTCTCTGCCTACGGTCGTATGTATTGCTGAAAACCAAGGGCAAGGACAGTCGGGCACACTTGCCCATCACCCTAACTGCTCCACCATTGGTCTTTAAGTATGACATTACCACCCATAGTTAATAAGCACCACCCATGGCTTATTAGTTAGGCGGTATGTTGGTTAGTTGGAAGTCATGTGTTTGAACCTAGTGGAAGCTCATTCAGCACAATAAACAAAATTTGTTCAACTTTGCAAGGCCATGTAGCAGCCTCTCATAGTTCTATGTGGTGCCCTCTGATTGGTCCATGTGGTGGCATGTGATTGGCCCACCACATCAACCATACGCCCAATAATTGCGCACCACGTACCCTCACAGGATCAGCCCAAATGTCATCCATATAGCCCATTCATCTTGTCGGTGTCAACGTACAAACTACCATGTCAACATATGTACCCGGCATAGTCAACCTTGCAAGTTGATTTTTTTACTATTTACCAAAAACTTTAGAACACAAAAAATTCCTCACATTGTGTCAGATTGAGGAAATTCAAGTGTCATTGGAATTAAAACGATGAGATCTACGATTTGGCACTAGTTTCGAGAGATTTTGAGCACTTTCCACTTTTAGCATATTTTTGATCCCCTAGATCAAGGGAGATCCTAGTTAGCTACAGTAAATTCTTATATCAACTATAGGGGTAATAATATGACTATCACCAATAGGACATCTCAGAAGCAAATTGTATTGTATCTTTCAACTCAAACTCTTGTTGAGTAAATTTTTCCTCTGGGTGGAAGATGAGGAAGAATACAATTTCATCCTCTCCTCATCCTACCTTATTTGTACCATTGAAAAAACCATCAATAATAAACAAGTTGACGAGGATGATTTTATTGATAATTTTATGCAAAATTGGTACCTTACTATTATGCAAATCAATGGGCTAAATTGTTATCAACCTATAAGAAAATCTAGCAGTTCAAAATACCATGAATGTGTAGAATTTCTTACTACTTGATTTTACAAAGGGGACACTAAAACAATTGAAATCTACCTCTCCAACATACTTGAAATAAACACCTCTTTTATTGTTGATCAAGAATAATTGTTGATCATTATTTTGGGGAAGCACATTGATTATTTTGATTGGTATTACAAAGGGATGAAGGGGATTAATCCATCCATATGCACCCTTCACATTTATATTAAAGGTCAAAATGCAATTCATCAACCCTAGAGAAGGATGAACCCTACACTAAACGAAATTGTCAAAGAAGAACTATAGAAATTCTTGGATGCTAGGTTCATTTATCCTATTTTTAACATTGAATGGGTGTTTCCTTTCATTATGGTTCCTGTTGTACCTTAAGAAACCAATTTCCTAGCTGTGTAGAAATTGTGCTTAAGACATTAATGTTTATAGTTATTTTCACTTATTTTTCACATAATTGTATGTTGTGTTCTCAAATGAAGGACCTAGGAAATCTGGTTTTTAACCCTCAATACTTACGTGACAAGAAAATATCAGAATGCCATTTGATTGTTGAATATAAATGATGAATGAAGAAAGCTTGAATAAGTCATAGACAATATGTTGTTTTACACAGGATCTACTATCTGCGACACTTGGAGAAGTTATAGATAATATGTTGTCTTACACAGAAACTACTATCTATAACTTAGAAGAATTGCAGAGGTGTGAACTTCAAGTATAGGAGCGCTCTTTTAAGGGATTTTAACTTTATTTACATAAGAAAATAAATACCTGCAGCTTCATTACCATACTTAAATGAAGAAAACATAAGATGACACATAATAGAGAAGACACAAAATCATACCCAACAATGTATGGAAAACTTCTGATTCTTTCATTAATCAATAGTTGTATCAGGAATTCAATGGCCTAGTATCCAGGTTCTCCAAAATTTGAACATCTTCTCTGTAAATTTTTCTCTTTTTATACATTAGAATACTATTGGTGATCACCAAAATGGTCAAACTACTTACCTATTCTCCTAACTATCTAAAGTGAGAGTTATTACAGAATGTTACATAGAGGATAAAAGACACCTCGTAAATAATAACAAGAAGTAGCAGAATTTAGAAAATGATGATGACTATTAGCTTTTCGGCTCTGTTGCTTGGCTACTGATGAAGTTTTTCTATAAATGCTTTAATAAAGATTAAACTGTTTTAATCATAATAAGTTGTATTTGACAAAACCCTATGCATGGACCTGGGCCCACATATGTATCGGGAGTGTTTTGATTGGCCAAAATATAGGGAAACCCGACCAATCACCGACCCTTTGAAGTTTTAATCATCTCCCTCTAATTTTGATTATTTTGCTTAAACAACAGAATCAGCTAATTTACGCGGAACATAGTTTACCACGGAACTTAAAAGGATTAACAATCTGATTCATAAACCTGTCGGGTCCGCCTTAGCTGTACATGAACCCTCTGATCACTCATTCAATAAATGGTCCAATCCTTCGAAACTCTTGAGACTTTAAACCTTTTTGAACTAAAACTTATCGATTCCACCTTTTCAACGCTCCGTTGAATCCCATATGGACCCGATAGGAAATATAAAATGCCAATTAATGATCTATCAGGTCCGATTTTAACACTAAAACCCAATTACTTTTTCGCCCGATATCTTTCGGATCCCGTCTCTTTGGACGGACAACTGAGATTGGCCCAGACTTCAACAAATTTAAACTTTGTTTGATACACTGTCACATCCGATCTCTGAAATAAACCCATTCTAGTTAACTTATGCGATTACCATTGGATCTGTGGCTTTTGATCAGATGGCCTAGATATTCTCGCAGGTTTATCACTTTCAAAGCCATTGAAAATATAAAATCAACCATTTCTTTCATATATTTTTATTTTATAAAACTGAAAATAAAACTTAAATAACAATGAACAATGGATGCTACAACATTTGGCTCCACCTGGGGATAGTGCTTTTGCCAAAGAAGCACAAAGAACCATAGATCAATGCCTTCACCTCAGGCATGGATTCAAATATTGCTTAACAAATTCAAATTCTATGGAATTTGTACACTGAATTCACTCCAGTATCTACAATGATAGGATGCTTATACTTCAGAACTAGAAATAATGCTTGAGGTACTGCCCATTAACAGGTAGCTGTAGAGCTTCACCATCAAGATTCTTTGAACTGAACACTTGTCTATTATGACTTTGACAGGGCATCCAAGTCTGTTGAACATGCTTTCCTCATATGTCTTGAGATCCTCATAGGACCAAGCCAAATCATCAGTGTATTGCCTGAAAAGCTTAATATATCTCTCCTTATAATTAAGTGAAACTTCCTTGAACAATTTGACCAGCTTGGGCTCCTTCTGGGTTCCAATATTCTGATCTTGAAACTGTTGATCCTGTGAAAGGAAACCATCACCTGTTCCTTCTTTAGAATAGGATCCATCAAAGAAGCACTTTCACATCCCTTCTGTTTGGAGCTCTGTATTTACACAAGCTGAAGTAAGCTGCCTCTGGTCATCTTCAGCCATTTCTGCATTGTCATGTAGCATGAAGCAAGAAAAGTCATCTTTTTCCTGGCTATATACAGCTGAATTACTTGCTTCGTTATTTGTGATTGTTCTAATAAATCTTATTTCTCTATACAACCTCCTTTCTTCCCCACCAAAAATTGGTATGAAAGCATAAGAAAATCTAGTTTCAAAACACCACCCAATTTAGCACCCCATGACCTAGATAGTAACATTCCAAACCTAGCAGGGATATCTGCTACCACTACATCCATTGCCAAACTTTTGGCTGGAATCTGGGCTAGTGACACCACCACATCTTTAATGCCACCTAGACACTTGACTTTATGTGAATCAAAAGAATACTAGTCTCTGTAAGGTTTAGTAACTTGTAGGTTTAGGTGTAGGTTTAGGTGTTTCATCACTGATAATGGCATAAGGTTATGTGAGGCTCCTGAATCAAACATACAATTGTGCAAGAGTAAATCATGAACCAATAAAGAAATGTAGAAAGGATGTGTTGAAGAATCTACCTCCTCCACATGTGAATCAAAAACCACTACTGGTTTATCCTCTTGCAAATTCACAAAGTCATTTATATTCACATTCTGAGATGGATTGATAAACTCTGTAATTTCTCTTTGATAAGTTGGTGTTTTGACTAACTC
>APFE031508329.1:90821-106453 GCA_000404065.3 Pinus taeda | reverse complement strand
CCGTCCGGGCATATGTTTTGCAGTGAATACTTTGAGTCAACAGATGGTTGAGCCTCATCATTTTCACTGGGTTGGTGCCAAGAATCTTTTGAGATATCTTCGGGGCACGATAAACCATGGGCTGAGATACACTGCCGGAGTGTGATACTCCGTGGATATACTGATGCCGATTGGGCTGGCAGTGTGGTGGATCGTAAGAGCACATCTGGAGCTGTTTCAATTCTTGGTTTTGCTCGATCTCAGGATGAGCAGTCGAAGCAGAAGTCGGGGGCTTTGAGCACCGCGGAGGCCGAATACATTGCTGCTAGTATGGCCTGTTGTGAAGCAGTTTGGTTGAGGAAGCTCTTTAGTGAGCTGTTCCAACATGTGCTAGATACCACTGTGATACTTTGTGATAATCAGAGTGGGATTCGTATGACTGAGAATCCTGTGTTCCACGACCGATCCAAGCATATTGATATCAGGTACCACTTTATCCGGGATATGGGACAG
The DNA here is from genome assembly GCA_000404065.3 of Pinus taeda. Lineage (NCBI taxonomy): Eukaryota > Viridiplantae > Streptophyta > Pinopsida > Pinales > Pinaceae > Pinus > Pinus taeda. The sequence continues at coordinate 105,961 of APFE031508329.1, read as the reverse complement.
CGAGGCGCCGTAAGGCTCGATCATATAGGAACTGATGAGCAGGTCGCGGATATTCTCACTAAGCCCCTGGGGAAGGTCAAGTTCCTAACCTTCCGTGAGAGTCTTGGTGTCGTGGAAAGACCCTATGATGTGGGTCCTGTTGGACGATGAGCTCTGGGAGCTCTGGGGGGCTTTGGGGATAGCTTCTCAAAGCTATAAGCACTCATAATGCTTCTGCCCCACCCTTGTGATTATTGAGCTGGTTCGCCACTCATTTATCTGTGCCCCGTATGCATCCTACCCATTGAGTTCAGGGCTCATGGGAAGTACCTCTCATTTGGCCAATGAGGTGTGGAAAAGCTAGAGGCTATTAGCAAAGACTGATGGACGCATCAGAGATTGCCGTACTCTCTATCTAGGATGGCATGGTCCAACCACTTGATCTGGGATCAAGATTTGTGAGGTCTGGGACCTCTGGACTGATTATGTCAGTTGGGGGATGATGTCTTTGTGACTGACCCACTTCTGAAATAAAGAAGCCAGCAAAGCAAGTTTCGGCGGGATGACTCACGATGTTGATTGCACTAATAGATGGAGTTCTCCCTAGTTGAGAGGGAGTGTTAAATTTGGACAACTAGGTCCAAACTCCATGTTCTGATGCTCAGATTAAGAGGCTAATATTTTTGTTGGATTCCTCTTTTTGAGAGGTGTAAAATCCATATAAAAATAGTCTTAATCCGATGAGCAGAACTTATATTTTGAATTTATTATTCTTAATAAACTATATGTGCAAGGTCAGCCAGTTTTGTCATGTAGGCTCACATGCCCAGCAGATGTGTCACACACCCTCCTTGATGGATATAAATACAGGAAAAGTTGGAGAGAATTTCATTACAACACAACTCACATCTTCCTCTCTCATCCTAAAGAGTACGAGCTACCTGGAGGACGAATTTCAGCCACACATGGGAAGGACGAAGAGGACAGACCGTACGGCTGAGCTGTAGTACGATTTTCTGCTGCTAGGGTTTCGCAGAAGTTTGACCAGCGTTGATTTTGGTCAACGCTTGGTCCAATCAAGCTGAAAACTTGTGGAAGGTTCGATTTTTGAAGGCTGTACTACTTGGCACAAAAATCGAGGTCAAAGGGTTGACCGTTTTGCTGCTGCGTTGACTTTTAGCTTGCTTCCCCTGCGTTGACTTTTCAGGACAACGTTGACTTTTGTAGAACTGACTTGGGTTGACTCATCTACTGGTTGGAGGGTTGTTGTGACACATGCTGGGTTGGCTGACCAAAGGAGACTTTGCTGGTTGAAGCATCCTGTTGACCGCCGAAACGAACACACACATTTTTTCTGTTTCTGATTTGTCTTCTGTAAGATCTCCTTATATGTTCTATTTGCATTTTGCTTAACTACTTGTATGATTGCTGTGAAAAGTGAAATTGCTCTTAGCATGGAACATCTACAAAACTTTACAACATTGACTCTAGACACTAGGACTCGCACAATGCTCTACCATCAAGTCGCACTCCTACTTTGGGGGTATATCTAGGAGAAAAAACTTAACTAGTTATTTAATGTTAGAAAACATGAATAATTAGTTAAGTGAAAAAACTCCCTAGTATGAACTCACTTCTTAGTAAAGTTCCAAGCCACCTAGGCCTATTACATGGCTTTATTCATGATGCTAGCATCGCGTTTACAATATCCCCACAGGGCTATAGAATCTGAGTACAAAATGAAGAAAGAGAGAAGGGGCTTAGAAGCCCAAATGAAATCTGAAACACTGAATGATCTGCAAGTGTAGGAATGTTCTGAAATCTACTTTGGGCATGTAGTCTTCAAAAAATCTTACAAATGCAACTTTAGTGGTCAATAAGTCCACTTAGATGCTCATATGATCTTAGTCTCTAATGGACGGTTGCTTTCACTTGAGTTCATGTTGGATATGTCAGGTGGTCTATAACAGCTTAGGCCTTGATGAGACCCACTACATAGGTGCCCAGGATTTCCTTAGAGAGATATATGGCATAACAGATGCAATGTTGAGAAGGTTGGGCCTCTTGATGACTTGAGTAGATGTCACATGTCCTAGAGCACCCTTAGGACCTAGGACGTTGGTCTACTTTGACCCAACACAAAGGATTCTTGATGATAACACCATTGGAACCAGCATGCCTCTAGGTTGGCATTGACACAACTTGATGGGAAAGACTTGATTCCTAGCCTTGATGAGGATGGTCTTCCATTGAGAGATTAGGAAGGGCTTGCTGCACTTGGAGAAGCCCTAACACTGTAGAGAGGGGGGCTTGTTTTGACAGTTGGAGACCCATGGAGATGGCAAAGATACCTCAACTAGATTTGGGACCCTAGAGGATGATTTGAGGTTGGATTTGAGGGCTATTCCTCAAATTTTGGATTATTTTGGGATTATGATACTTTTCCAGAACTCTTCACATCATGACATGGCATTTGGAGCGCTAAAAGGGCATGACATCAACACTTCTTGAGGCTATGACTCACTTGTGTGGGGCATTATGGCTTATTTTGTCACTTAGCTAGTGGGTTGGCTTGTAACCCGAGGTTATCTTATGTCAAACTTGTTTTAGGGGCTTCATTAGTTAGAAATTATTGAGGTAGAGCTCATATAAATAGAGGTCACCTCACTTTCATGTTAGATGATCACTTGTATATCGATTTGGCCTCTTTCCAAGATTTAGGCCGAACTGAAATAGCCTTATATACTTGTGGAGATGCGACCTATTATTGAGATTTTGCTTTTGGAGACATTATTTTGGGATAATAAAGGATTGGTTCATGCATTTCTTATAAATATTCTATATTGTTGAATATCGTTTTATAGCTATTGCAGGGAATGACTATTGTTACAGTTTTTATGTGCTAGTTTTGTTGAATATTGTTTTATGAAATCTTGGCAAAGTATTGCATGCGTTATGCTAAAAGAATGTGTGACAATCCCTTGAATGGATCTTCATATTATGCTCTCTTCATTGACTTTATCGCCTCATAAAATGATAGCTAGGGTTTTGAAAACTGGGGTTTTTCTTGCCCTTAATCCAACTAAGGTTTGATTCTTCCATTAGTAGGTCTCCCTTTAGACTGCATTCCCCAAGGATGAAGCACTAGCCTTACACATAGGTGACCACACCTTAGAAAACATCTTGACTTTTATTTTTCTTCGTCTTATCTCACGTTTTTTGCCCTTTAAGGCAAGCCATTAGACTAGGTCTAGGGCCAAATTCAACTAGGAGTTTGTTGGCTTGTGGAAGGGTTTTGCACATGTTGTATGTCTCATTACCTCAAAATCAATACTTTTACACAATAAATTCTTCCATTTTAGGGCTGATGTTACAAGCCCTATTTTGACCTAGGGTAAACCCTAACCTAACCCTAAGCTTCAACTTGGGGCTTTTTGAAGGCTTGCTGCTCCTATGATTGATCATATCTATCTTCTCAAGCCTTTTCTTGGCCTTGTGTACCTTGGTGAACCTTTCTCCTTTCCTATACATTAAACCCTATGTCATAAGCGCCTTAAATAGGTCTCTTAGAGTGAACACTTTACCTTGTCTTTGTTGATTGAGCCGTGTCCTTAAGTTGAGTGCCTTTCCTTGAGCCTATCCTTGTCAGCTTTGAGCGTTGAGACTTTGAATATCTATTAGGTGTCCTACATAGGGAAGCTTCCCTTGTGGTGAAAGTCCACTAAAGAGTAGGAGGTGGTGGCTATGGTGACAATGGGCCTCCACCTCATAGTGTTGTCCCTTGGTCTAGTCCTTGCCTTTTGAGACCTCTCACATATAAATTTTATAGACTCAACCTTGATCTGTTGTTTCACTAAGTTGTACATAGTTTATTAATTTTTTCTTCTCATTAATTAAGTGATGCTGATTAGCTGAACTTAGAATAGAAACACAATGAATCTCTTACTAACTGCTGAACTCGAAATCATAAATGTAGCTTCACAAAAAATAGACACAAAATTTGGGGAAAAGCCTCCACAGGGGAAAACCTAGAGAAAGAGATCTTTATTTCTTCTTGGGCATATAGGAAATTACAATAGTATAAAAATATAATCAAACTTATTTCATTGCCCATGCAAATTTCCCTTGAAATTTGTGCCAGCTAGACTCCTTTTTTCGAACCCACTTCAGATTTCAACTTAGAAAATTACAGAGTTTGCTATAGCAATTAATGTTGTACGACACTCTCTTTTAATGAGTCTGAGATCCTTGATTTTTGATCTTGAAAAGTACAATCTAGTATAGCAATTAATGCTATAAATTTTTCCTTGGAAAAAGTGCCTAAATGTTGATGTATGACCTCTTGCCATACAATTTTGCCTTGGGATGTGTGCATCCCTCCTTGAAGTTTACACTCACCTTTGCTCAATGCTAACCTTCTCTTCCTCTCAGCTCTTCTATTTCTTCATTCAATGAACTCATGAATGCTCTCTCTCCCATCATCTCAACCTCTCGCACTGATGTGTCTCTCTAAATAGTCTTTTTTATACTTTTTCTCTCAATGATCTAACCCTAACTTCTCTAACCATCTTGTCAATGGATAAAATTAGATTAGATCTAGGGATCACATTTAATCTCACATTAAATACACTTTATTTAATTTTCTCATTAAATGCAATTTGAAGTCATTAATTACAAAAAGTCATTTTTATGATAGAAAGTAGAAAATCTCACTTCTGTAATATAAAATAACTTTATATTAAAAAGTTCACTTCCTAGAGAGGCAACTTTAGTGCACCTCCCCCCTCCGGCCTGTTGAAAAGTGTAACTAGGTTCGGTCTTCATAATTACATGTAATTGTGATTTTATGTAAAGAGATGTAAAGAAGAAAAATAAAATATTATAATGCTTGCATCACAGGTTTCATGAGCAAGAGATTTTATTTTTGAGTCAAGGCTCCCATTGAGAGCCTTTAGGATTTGTTTGTCATCTATTCATAAAATAAGATAGTCATTGTCATGTAATGAAGTCCTGCTAAACATTGTAAAGAGTCAAACTTGTCTATGAAAAGAATTCCTCCAAGACCTTGTTACTTATTTTCTTCAAGCCGACTGTCAACAAATGGAGAACTTGCTAGATGTTGTCGGCCTTCCTCCTAGCGATCATGTCGGCCTAAAGGACATGAGAGAGTGTGTATAAATAGCCACACTCAACCTCACTTAGGAGCAAGCAATTCGGTGAAGAGAAGTGCGAAGAAGAGCCTATAAGCAGAAGTGCGAAGAAGAGACTACACGCAGAAGTGTGAAGAAGGGATAGCAAAGGAAGCATTCTTTTGGGCTTTCTATCTTGGGTCATATACTCTCCCACGCACGAAAGAAGAAGGACCAAAGGCATCACAAGAAGATCGAAGTGGAACTGTGAAAGTGATCTTGTTTGGGCATAGGTCTTGCAATAAGGAAACTGAGGAGAAACTCTATTCTAGGGTTTCAGATCTAGGGCTAACCTAGGAGACTTAGTTTATCTGGGTAAGCCGAGAGGAGCAGTGGAGACCGAGATTCTCTGGAGGAAGCCTAGAAGAGTAGTGTGGAAGGATAAAAACCGAGATTCTCTAGAGGAAGCCGAGAAGAGCAGTCCAAGAGAAGAAGGAAGCCGAGATGGGGAAGAGGTAGAACATCAAGGTTAGTGACAAGGGTCTTGGAGGATTCTAGAGTCAAGGGTCTTTGTCATGGTCTTGGTATTCGTCAATTGAAGATCTATAAGAAGAATTTTCTGATTGGGTTTTCCTTTCAAAGAGTGAGACATTTTGGCCTTAGCTAACAAGCCTACATACTGTGTCTCTTGTCTTCTATTGTTTCTTTGGTAATTTTTTGATGAAAAGAACACCTTGATAATATAACGAAGAGAAGATCATAATACAAGAAGTAAAAGCATATCACAAGCAATTATCAAGAAGAGAAATCTCCTAATCATTATTGCTCTAGATTTATCAACACTCTCCTCAGCCCCCCAATGATAGACATCAAACAAGGAAGATCTTAGGTGCAGTTAATCAAGAATACACAAAAGAGTCATGTTTCAAAGAAGGAGAAAAGCAAGTCGAAGGACACCAAGCAAGAGATCAAGATCTTCAACACGCCAAAACCCTAAATTGAAGAAATCTACTCTAGCAAGAAGTCTTGAAATCATACTCAAGAAGGAAGCAAAAGGAAAGACCAAAACCCTAGAAGCAGTTCCAAGATCATCATCTTAAGAAAGCTAGAACATTCAAGAAGGATCGTGTAGCAAACTCTCTCTCAACCTTTGAAGGAGTAAGCTTCTATCAACATCAAGATTAAGGAGGAAGCAAGCAACAAATACTCAAGTAAGTTTATGACTTCATATGATACTATCAAAATCTCTTTTTGCAAAGGAAAGCAACAAATTGGTTGGGGCTGCAAACTTCCTTGCACGGAAGAAAAGAACAAACCTAAATCTCATTGAGAATGAAGTCATGGACCACATCAAAGGGTCAATAACTCAACCTCCCAAAGAAGATACTCAAACACATGCTAGATTCGTGAAGAGGGAAGTAAGAGCCTAGAGGATTCTTATAGAAGCTAGCAAAGACTTTCTCATCCCATATGTATCAAAATTAGAGACTGCAAAATCTATATATGACAAATTGGTAGAGTTATTTTCCGTAAGTACTGTTGGAGAAGTATTCTCTCTAAGGAAAGCACTCTACAAATTAAAGATCTCAAGGGAAGAAGGAATAACCTCATATTTTATGAGGATTTCTGAGATAAGAGATCAACTTCAAGAATGTCTGACAAAGAAATGACCACTGTAGTATTGAATGCACTATCGGAGGAATGGGGCAACTTCACTTCAAGTATGTATGGGAAGAAAGAAGCCACTCCCTTTCAGGATCTATGGTCATTATGTAAGATCGAAGAAACCAGACTGAAAGCCAAGTCGAATGTAGGAACAAATGAGCAGAATCAAGCGTATATTGCTATGTCAAGAAGAGAAGGAAAGTTTTGAAAATTTGATCCTCAAAGGAAGAAGAAGAACATGACTAAAATACAATGTTATGGATGTCAAGAATATGGGCACTATCGAAGAGATTGTTCCAAGCATAAAAGGAACAATAACAAGAGGAATAAGGAAGAAGCCCATATTACTGAAGAAGTAGAAGAGCCTGAGACAAAGAAGCCTAAGAAGGAGGAAGTGAAAGATCTCTACTATGATTGAGAGAATCTCCTTCACTAAAAGGTACTCTTCTGTTGTATTATAGATAGGAAACTTTGCTAATGAGATAGGATGCATTATATCGGAGAATGGCATCATGATAGAAGCATTAGAAGAGCGAGCTTGTGACATATGTAATATGATGAATGTCTAGAATTCAACTATGTAGGATGTAGCTCTTTGTAAACCTCATTAGAAGCTCAAGTGATACTTCTAAAGAAAGAAGAAGTCATCTAGGAAAAAGGGTTATCATACATCTGTGAAAAGGAAACATCTGCAAGATAATATATGCAAGATCCTTAAGATTCTCTGATGGAATTGTAAGATTCACGGATCAAGAGCAAAAGTAAGTAGGTCTTCAAGAATTCCAATCTTGTGGAATTCATAGAAGGGAATGAAGTAAATCAAGGGAATGAAGTCTCTTCATTCAAAGGAAACTGCTGCAGGAAGTCTTGATGACTCAAAAGGAAGATGAGGTATGTATGCTTACATTTGATATTATGGAAGTCATGTCATATGGTTGCAAACAACAGGGATCACTGAGGCATGATCAAAGAAAGGATCTCCTCCCGCAAAGGGATGCAAGAATACATGATTCACATATTTAATTCGATGAAATCAACATAAAATGTCCTCATATGGAGTATAAGGTAGTTGACTACAACTGAGGAACTCTGAAGTTCCTGGGAATGAGATGTGTGAAGAAAGCAAGGAAGAGATCGTGAGATATGCAACCATGGTGAAGGCAATCAAGCATCATTATCATCGACTGTCTCACCAAGCATCATTATAACTGTGTATTACAAGTCACTGACATACCATTTCACTGTAATGACCATACAAGATTACTGCCATACATCACATAAACCATATGTGTATCTCTGTCATACAACAAAGCCAATATTGACAATAACACTATCACTGTTGAGGTTACTATTATGTAACAATGTCAATGTATACTGGGTCACTGTTCTGCTATGTCAAAGTCAACACCAAGTCGCTGTCCAATAGATTCAAGTTGCGGTCAACTACAACACAGTCTCACTGTTAAATAGATTACTATCTAATGGATCACTTGTCTTTAGAGACATTGTCACACTATCATCAATCCATACACAATTGTAGTCTCACTTTAATATCGCTGTTACTGTCAACTAAATTATATGCAACAAGATCACTGTCATATCAGGGTTCTGGTATACAAGTTCTGTGACTGTCTTTCATATGTCACTGTCATAAGGCCACTATACAGAGAACCTTCCTGGATGCAACATATGGATGTATGTTCTCAGAACATTCCAATTCTAGCATAACAGATGATGCAAACAAGTCTTACCAATGCATTGCGTCTAGCTTGCAATCTAATGCCTGAAAGATATAACAGTGTAATTAGGTCGTGAATGAAATCATGCTTTAGAGAACATAGTACTTCCCTTTGTCATTCAATGCCTTTTTCCTTGCTACAAGTCAAGTATGCTGGCCAAAACTAAATCTCTGTGAGGTTAATTGCCGTTATACAGTACCACAATGTTACATGCTTAAGAGCTCAACAAATTCTGAAGTAGTTCTAAAAAAGACTCAGAGAATTTAAGGACATAATCACAGAATAATGCTTTTTGAGGGGCACACAAACTTTTATTAATTTTCACTGAAGAGAAAGTAATATATTGATAACAATTACCTGTTTTGTTTGGGTACAATAGCTGGAACGAGAGGCTTATGCTCCTCTTCTGCTTCAACTTTCAGGTATACTCCTGCTTCTTATAGGAATGATAATTACAAGTTCCAGAGATGATAAGAATAACCAATCACTGTACTACTACCAAACGATAGAAGGAAAGACAGACAGACAGAAGGAAGTATAATAATCTCAGCTTCCAGAAATGACTAATAACCTTGGCCTAGTGATTTGGAGGTAGCATGCTCAAAGGGAGGAATACTTCTGCTATAAAACTTGCTCAGAACTTAATTAAACAGTGCCCACGGCCTTGGAGAAATAGCAGAGATCGATTTACAATAAATTGATTCGGCCTCCTTGATTTATTTCCTGAGCTGATGGTGATCTGGCAATATATTATTGTCCTTGGCCTCCTTATAATAACTTGTTCTTGGCTTTGATATACGGTGCAGAATTGACCACGTTGAGGAGCGAGTTTGTCATGAAGGTTTGACCTTCTTTAATAGATGAAAAACTCGTCCTCCTTCAGATGAAACCAATCAATGCTTTCATGGTTATTCTAGACAGAATAAACCCCATTTGATACCTCTGTTCCAGAGACTCAAATGTGCCAATTTCAATGGCGAATCTTCACAGTAAAAACAACACAAATAACAGAATATGAATTAGGGCTTTATTGACATGAACATTTATGAACTCTGGGCCAGATCAAACTTTTTCCTTTTTCTTCACTGGTGAGAGCCACAGGAATAATGTGCTCACAGATCCAATAAATATTGGCTGCGGAGAGATAGAACGTTCATGCACAAAGAGGTTGCTTTAATAATGGCTGAACCTTAGCTCAACCTGCAAGAAAGTGCCAACTGAATCCCATACTAAAATAGATACAAAAACAACCTTCCAGAACACCCTGTCGTTTGATATAGCACTTTTCCACGGGCTGAAAATATTTCAGACAATTATCACTTCATAAGATATGGCGTTAGATCCATTGATGGCAACACATACTTCCCCTGCAATCACTGCTCCCCCTGACTCCATGCCTCTGATCTTCCTCTCCTGATTTCTCTCCCCCTTCAACATTGTGAACCCTAATGCACCAACACCCATTCTGTACATGCAATTCGACTCATGCAGCATCTTGCTTTGGCTAGCATATTGATTTTAAACTTCCATGGAAGGCATGCGTGGTCCAGAGGATAGAACTCTTCTGCTCACATTGAGACAATACCTGTATGAATTTTGGGCGACTTTTGCACAGATGCGCTGTAGAATGATACAAACTCAGCTTAACGGTGTTATAACTTGATACATATTTTGAAGTTGATACTTTTGCTTTTATCATTTATAATTATAAAGCAATTTTGTCTATTATACTAGTCTAATATCACAAGTTAGTAATTAGTAATTGTTCTGAAATTATATTTCCATGGCCAATCTATATTTTACTGCCTAAATGGTGTCATTTAAGTTTGTGGAAATTTTATATTTGTTTGTTGTGAATTATTTTTTGTTTTAAGATCTGGTAGACAGTTTCATCTCGTTACTTAACTTCCTCTGCAGGTAAGTGGGCAGAATGATGCAGAGTTGGACTTTAATGCAGTACAACGAGGGGATGCAGAGATGGCTCAAAAGTTGTATCGTGTTGTTCGTGCATGTGTGGAGATGGGCAACAAGAATCCTATTGTGAGCATTCATGATCAAGGTGCTGGAGGCAACTGTAATGTTGTTAAAGAAATAATCTATCCCAAGGTACTGATCTACGTTGGCATAAATTTGAACAATGTCTAATTCGTTCTGTTCATATTGAAGTATAACAATGCGCTCCATTTCTGATGTCATTTTAAACAGGGAGCAGAGATTGACATAAGATCCATAGTTGTTGGTGATGAAACGATGTCTGTTATGGAGATATGGGGTGCTGAATACCAAGAACAGGTATATTTCACTTTTGGTTGTCTATTGGGTCTAGGAATGGATCCAAGTGGATTCGCAACATTGAGATCTGTTATGTCATTGTTTCATTCGCAACATTGAGATCTGTTATGTCATTGGCCCCAGGCCTCCATCCATTCTATTTTTGGATTAATTTAAGGTTGAGGTACATCCATGGCATACCAAGAATGTTTGTGAATACCTATGCATTAAGAAAAGTGTTGTGGCTTTATAAAAGTAAATTCCAACTTAAATTTAACATCTAATCCAAATCTAACTAATCCAGTGCATCCAGATTACAAACCACTAACCACAGATACAGTCAGCTGTATAACCTATCCTGTTAAGAAAATAAAATTATTGTTATGCAGAAGGCGTCCAGAAAGGATGACAGCTTTAGAGAATTGATTTCTCACCAATAATAGCTTGGGAGGACTGATTTTTCACCTCTATCAGTTTGGGCGGTGTTCCTTTTAACCAAAGAGGATTGAGTTTCACCATCAGTAGCTTGGAAGGATTATTTTCAGTTTCAGGGAGATCAGGGAGTATTTATCATCAAATTCAGCTTTGGATAAGTCATATGAGAAAGGATACAAAGTACATATAGGGCCTAACATGTTGGGATATGGGTGCTAGTGATGTTGGAAATACTGAGAGGGGGTGAATTAGTATTTCATAAATTTCAACAATTTAGGTATCAAAACAATTAACCAATAACATCATATCAAAGAAACACAAGATATATATGAACAATATATTTATATTACAAGGGAAAATATAACTTCTGGTTTAACAGCCACAACTGGAAGGGCTACAACCCCAAGATTTACCAACTCCCACTGGAAGGAGGCGACAACCTCCTGAAGGAAGCTACAACTTCCTTCCCTAGCACCACCCTGCCACCCTATAAAATAAAATCTTCTTGGGCTCCTGTACCAAGGAAAATGGCCCAATTACAACAACATTCAAACAACTTTAGTTCTGCCCCTTTGTCATATCCAATATGCAATTTGTAGACTAATAAAATGCATACCTCAGATCATCAGTACAAATGTCCTTACTCTGCATTTGATCGTCTCACAATTTCTTCAATTTGCTTTGTCAAAGGCTTGCTTCACAAGTGCTTCAACGCTCCTGTTTTAAGGCTTTTGCAATTGTCAAGACATGCACCTTTCTTTGTTCCAAACGTCAAAATAACTGCCTCAGAACACCGAACTCCTTTTTACAGGAAGACAGTGTGATTGATTGTGTCAAATGATCCATGAGAGGTTTTAATATATAGGAAATTAAATAGGAGAAAAGGTGCATCCTTCTATTGAGTCGACTTGAATATTTTTTCCATTTTAATTTACCAATTACATATTTCACCTTAATTCATAAAAACTTGGAGGGAAATCTAAATTCAAATTCATTTTCAATATTCTGCCACATTAATAATAATCAAATTCAAATGCTTCACATATATTCTAAATATTGTAGAAATTAAAGTGTAGATTTGCCACTGCTCATGAAGTTTAAATCAAAATTACAAGACACAAACCTACACTATTGCTCTGCGGACATTAATTCACAATTTAGAACAAAAATCTCAGACATGCAAGTAGAACTAAAATAAAGAAGATATAAAACTTAACAAGTGTTGGAAAATGTAACTAGGTTTGGTCTTCATTTAATGTATTTGAGTCACCATGTAATGTACTTGTCAAAAGAATAAAGAAAAATTTTTATTATTATGATTGTGACTTATTAAAGCATGGGTTTCATGGTTGGGTCATCATGTTTTAGGTTAGTGTCCCCATTGAGGAGTTCTAGGATTTATTATGAGTCAATAGAGACATTGTACTTTTAAAGAGACCCTTATTGGGCTTTTGAATCATGTAAAAGGGTTAAGTACCGAGTCAAATATAATTTATGTATCCTCCACACCAAGTCAGCCTAAAAGAAGATCAAGTTGACCTAAGAAGGCTATTCAACCTCACATGGAGCCTATAAATACAAGCACATCAAATTCATTTGGAACACACTCTCTCACAAGAAGTTCGATATCTCTTGTAGCTAGAAAAAGTGCAAAGTCTGTTGCCAAGAAGCTGAAGTAAGTGCGAGTTTGGAGAAGTCTAAGGAGAAATGAAAAATCAAAATTTTAGTGCCTCTCTCTCTTTGTTTTGGGTCCTGGATTGGGAGTTCAAAGTCTTCCAAGTTTCACTGTTGCCGGAAGCTGTTGCCTAGTTGAAGTCGCTGGAAAGGGGTCGAAATTTTGGGAGACTGACTTGGTGTGGAGGGAAGGTCTGGTCTTGGTTTAGGGTGAAGAGTCTCAAAGAATACTATTGAAAGGAAGAATTTCTTGACTGGGTTTTCCCATCAAGGGGGGTTTTTGCCCTGGCATAGTGCCTACATTTGGTGTCTATTTTTTATGTGCTGCTGCTTTGGTAATTGCTTGATAAACTAAAATAAATAAGTTATAAAGAATCGTAATAATAAGAAACATCACAAGTAATTATCAAGAATAAGAAAACCTTTCTACCTTTCTAATTTTCTAACATGGTATCAGAGCTTTGGTGAAGAAGGAAGAAAAGGCGGTCTCAAGCACTTGATCAAGGAACTATTCAAAATGATTATCTCAGGGAAGGAATCCACTATATTCAAGGAAGATGTTTAACACAATCAAGGGAGAGAACAAATTTGAAGGGGCCTCAAACTATAGGTCTTGGAAGAAGAGGATTGACTTCATCCTTGAGAAGGACAAGGTACTAGACTTGGTCAAAGGAAAAGTAAAGAAGCCTACAGAGGATTCCATTGATGATGACAAAGTGAAATTCGGGGAACTAGAATTGGTGGCCATGACTTCGATGGTAGAAGGAATAAAGGACAACCTTTTCCCATTCATAGCTAACATCGATCATGCTTAGGAAATGTATGAGGCCTTGTCAAAGTTATTTACTATTAAGAACATTGGTCAAGTATCTGGTTTGAAGAATGAGCTAAGGACCACAAAGATGACTCAAGAAGACACAGTGGCATCCTTCTTTGTAAAGATAGCAAGAATCAGGGATGATCTTTTGGCCATTGTCGAAATTGTTCCAGATAAAGAACTCGTGATCACTACCCTATTAGGTTTGCCATCCTCTTGGGGTGCATTTGTTGCAGGTCTCAACAGTTGCAAGGAAGCTCCCACTTTTGAAGAACTATGGAATGCCTGTAGTCAAGAAGAATTGAGGATCTCATTAGCCAATCTTGAAGTAGTATCAAATGCCTACATTGCTCAACACAAAGGAAGGAAATCAAAAGGACCAAGGAAGAAAGTTGACATGTCCAAGATAGAGTGCTATAAATGTCATAAGAAGGGTCACTACAAGAGTGACTATCCCGACAATCCAAAGAATATGCTAACGTTGCTGAAGGAGATCCAAAGAAAGCAAAACCCGAAGAATCTGATATAAGGGACTTACACTATTAAGTCCTTTGTTTTTAGTCTTAGATATTCTGGTTTTGGAAAAGACATTTTTATTGTTTTTATAAGTTTGTAGATATCCTTAAAGCTTTGGAGGGAGCCCTCAATAACTCCCAAAGATAAGTATCTCATCTCCTTTCAGTTTTTGGTTTCATGTACTTGTTTAAGTTTTGATTATATTAATACTAATCACCATTCTCCCTCTATTGTGTTGATTTGGAAAACATTTGCTATATCCTCAAGGAGTTTGAATAGAGCCAACCAAGAAAAGGTTGGTCTAGAAACAAAGGTATGCCTTAAACTATAATACATTGATTTCTTTAAAGGTGTATTTGACAATCTATTACTAACATTGTTATGTCTAGTTATATTGAATCATAATGATTCTTGTTTTGGGTAATTCATCACTTGTTAAATCTACCCACCCCACTCATATTCTTAATTGATTTTGTAGAACCCTAGGCAAGTTCTAGAAAACCCTAACCCAAGGGTATGCTAATGTGAATGTCTGAAACCTTAAACTGCTTAGGGATATTGTGAAATGCTATTTGAAGTTTTATTGATGATGTCATGTTTGGGGTTTTGGTGTGATTAGGAAAACCTAACTTATTAGGGTTGAATGATAAGGTCTAAAACCCTGAACCTTTGAAGTTTTGGTAATTTTTGGGTTTGCTATGTTCCTATGTTGAAATCGTAACTCATTAGGGTTTGGTGGAATATGTAAGCAAGACCCTTATAATGTCTTAGAAATGATTCCCTTGGTATGTGTGCGTTTATCTGATCAAACCCTAGTATAATCAAGATTGTTGTACTCTTATTGATCATTGTGAAGTTGGGTTTGAATAACACATGATATGAAACGCCTTTGCATGATAATGAAAACCTAGGTAT